>JAJMGE010000072.1:0-27389 GCA_030568475.1 Suhomyces choctaworum
GCATGGTGGTAGGGAAGGTGGACGAGAGCGGTGGGGGGGAGGGAGGGTGTAGCGAGGGCTGGGGGCACGTCGGTGGTGTCGGAGCGAGCTCTAGGGCGACTACGGCGGGGATGTAGCGAGCTACGGGCTGGAACCCTCGTTGTTGCTGAGACGTTTCGTGGTGTCTCTCGCTGGAGGGCAAGGCTCGCGGTCGGTTGCGCCGTTGTTCCGCACCGCGGGCCAGCGTAGCGACCGCCACCGCGGACCGGAGTTCTCGGAGCCGACTGCACGTGAAGCCGTGATGTCATGATGGGCCCACTAGGTGAAGCACCTGCTGGAGGAGGACCGTGATGAGTATTACGCTGCTTCGTGCTGTCGTCTACGCTGCTCGTTGTGCTTACTGTGCTGAAAATCCTGACTTACTGGGTCATGGCAAATTCCTCTCCGCTGAAGACCCCTCGCACTGTTGGGTAGTCATCGCGTCACGTGCCGATTCTGGGCCGTGGGCATGGAACTGCCCATACTTGGCTTTGGAGTGGAAGGCTGCCGTTCAGCCGTGTAAGGACCATGTCTCTGCTGTTGTGGGACCGCTTATCGGTGGTTGTGGCCGCGAAACTCCTCGTTTCCCCTCCTCCTGCCCGGGAAATGCGCTAAAGCCGAAATTCGGAGGTCCGGAATTTCTCCGCGGCTGGACAAAGGCCGTTGGGGACTTTCCAGCATAAACGGGGGCTTCCATAACCTTTCCTTCTTCTCCTCGCTTGCTTCGAACCAACGGGCTGGTTTCATCAACGCACGTGAATTTCTACAACCATCACCTCCGTTGAATGTCGCAATGTCGCAATGTCGCGCTGGTTCCAAACCTGAAATCTGGAGCAACATCGGTAACTCAACTACAGGCTCTATCTGTGTATGGTGCATTGTGCTCTATCACTATGTCGAAGACGATCCAAGACGGTCGTCGGCGTCGCTGCCGTCGTTGTGGGCCTCGCCCTTTTCTATCTCATCCTCTGGAACCTCCTGCTCTATCTGCAGATACTTGTTCCCTTGGTGGCTCTTTTGGGCCTTGGAAGATTTCTTATCGGAAGCAGTCTCTTCTTCGTCTTCTATGGCGAACATTTCTTCTTCATATGCTGGCAATCCGTCGCCACCGTCAGGATATAATGGCTCGTCCGAACGTGAGTTGTGGTTGGCACGTCTGGAGTGGCCCAAGTCCAACGAGTCTTCGTCTCCTGCCGAGTCGTCTGAATCGGTGTAGTCTTCGCCCGGAATGATGTCAAATTCGTAGTCTTCTCTTCTTCTGCTGCGGCGTCCACTTCCGGGCGACTTGTGGTGCTTCATCAAGAGCAACACCACCACGAATCCTACAACAGCAACACCGATGAAATATTGACCTGCGTGGCCTGATCCGATGGCCTTGTAACCTCCTTCGTCCTCCAATTCCTCGTCCTCGGGCTCATCTGTTTCTGCGGCCTCGGTGGCGGTGTTCTGAGGCTTTTCAGCCGTTTTGGTGGCCTTTTCCTTGTCTTCTTCTTCTTGCGCGGGCTTGGTTTCCACGGTTTTGGTGGTGGTTGCTTTCGTAGTCTCAGATGCTTCTTCTGTCTTGGTAGGTGCATCCTGGGTTGTGGTTTCTCCTTGCTTGAGAATGTCTCTTCTCACTGCTGCATAATCCTTATCAATATCATAAGTCTCTGCCTTGTCAGCATCGAGACTTTCTCCAAAGAAACGCAATTGCCAGTTCTCAAGAGTAATCTCGTTGTTGATAGGACCCTTGGGGTTTCCAAACACTTCTAGTTTCCATTTTCCTTCACCTGTTTCTCCCCAGTGGGCCACAGACATGAAGGTCCAATTCCTGAATCCGCTGCCTGCTCTGTCCTCAATACGGAAAGTGGCCAAATCACTGTAAACACCGCTGGGTGATGTCAACTTTATACCTACACTTCCTCTGAACGTGGACTTGATATTCACCACCACTGTGACATGCTCAATTCTCTCGAGGTTAATGGCTTGCAACTCGGATTTCTTGACATCGATGGTCTGAGAAATCAACTGTGGTCCTTGTTGCCCAACACGGATAGCCTTATTAACCTCCATGACGTCACTGTAATACCAGGCCTGAGGCTTGACGTTCTTCCAGTTCTTGGCGAAGTGAGCCATTTGGTACGCATCCATCTTACCGTATCCGTACTTGTGAGAATACTTTCTTCCCAATGCCGTAGTCTGATAGTTTCCATCGTGCTCATTCACGGGAGAGGAACTCAATGCTGATACGTACTGCACGTCTCTCCAAGTCAAGTTAGGGTTGCTCTCCAAGATCAAGGAATAGATACCGGCAGCCAATGGTGCGGCAGCAGAAGTACCTCCATGGGTAGCAGAACATCTGTTCTTGATATCAGTGGTATGTATATGTTCACCTGAGCCTGACGAGTATGTGACAACCATGACTGCAGAGCATGCTTCAGCGTAAAGAGGATGGTTTCCCTTGTAGTCGATGGCACCGACTGTGATAGAGTAGATGGAGTTGGTGTATCCGTCAAAGTTGCAGGAGTCTCCGTGAGCACCACCATTTCCGGACGCAAAAACATACACTGCACCCTTATCCTTACGTCCACTCTGAACTCCCTTGATGATGGCCTTTTTCACGATCTTTTCGGGTTCAGACAATGTTCTTCCGTCGTCAGTGGGGCCCCAAGAGCACGAGTAGATGTCGTTGACGTCAAGACCATAGATCAAGGCAGCAGCTTCTTCAGCACCAGTGACCGGTCTAGACAAGATTCTGATACCACTGACCAGCGAATCGTAAGCCACTCCGACACCACACACGTCGTTCTTGACGGCAGCGATCTCACCAGCACATCTAGTGCCGTGGTAGTCGTCGAAAAGCTTGGGGAGAGGCTCGGCCATGTTGTCGTTGAAGTCCCATGAGCCCTTTGCATTGAAGTTTGATGTCAAATCGGCGTTCAGGAAATCCAAGCCGTCGTCGACGATGGCGGTGACTATTCCGTGGCCGGTGGTGCCCTCGTACCACAATCCTGACACGTTGACGTCATTTCCCGGATGGAAAGTGTTCAACAAGTGCCACTGCTCCACAAACAACGGGTCCTGGATGCCGAGATGGTCGCTCACCCGCTTGAGCGGCTCTTGCGACGAGTCGACGATGTTCAACCGGCGCACAAAGTCCTGCGACGTGTCTGTGGTGATGGGGACTGGAGCCCTCCGGTTCAACTTCTTGGGAGGCAACATGTGGATGGACTTCAAGTTGGCGTTCTGGGTCAAATAATCGTAGTGGTGCTCGTAGCCGGCGGACCTGCGGAGGAGCGCGTGGCTGTTGGAGTTGAGGTTTCCCAAGAAGTCGTTGTGGGGGTGGGTCTTGTCGATGCTAAACACATAGTGGTTGTCCAACCCGTGCAACTGGTGTTCGAAGCGGTAGTTCTCCAGGGAGTGTGAAATAAAGTCCGACAACGGAGCACTGGAGTCGGAGGTGTCGATCTCCACGAGGAAATAGTTTCTGGAGTCGTAGTCTCTTGGAGGAATCACCTGGGCCGAAGCAGATCCTAGGATCAGTGCTAGGGCTAGGGCGAGCGCCGCTTTCGTGAACAAGCGCATGGTGCTATAGATCACTGGTGAAATGGAGGCGCCTGGTATCAGAAGATGCCCCTTTTTTTCTATGTTGAAGTAGCCAAAGAAACTGGTGGTGGACCTGCCGAGTTGTGCACCCAGTGGAAGTTTTACAGCACAGGATGTTTGCACGAGGCCACGTCTTATTTCTATTGTGTGCGCGCGCGGAAGCCAGGGCGAGGCTTACGTCAAGGGTAGCGGGCCTGGCAGTGGACAGTGTGCGGAAGTGGGCGTGCGGCCACGAGGCGGTTCCGGAACACCACCGCCAGAAATGAGGGCGCTGTGACGCTTCTGGCGATGCCAAGCACACGGCGGGATCCGCACAGCTGTCAACTGCCAAGCAGACGTGCCAGTGAGGTGTCGGTTCCTTAAATTTGACGGTTATGACATGGTGGTACCGCGCTATTGTTGTGGTTACCCCTGGGCTTGTGACCGAACCATTGCGTGGAACAAGAGGCCGCGGTGCGTAGCGAGCACTGTGCGGTGAACACAATAAGGGCGAAGCAGCGAGTGCGAACACTCGGTTTCCGTGAAAGGACAAATTGCGAGAGCAGGGTGGGAGCGTGCTAAGGGAAGCTAAAGCTTGGTTGTTGTGGCAGCCGAAGCTGTGCGTTTGGATGTTGGCGTTAGGGGTGTTTGCGTTAGGGGTGTTTGCGTTTGGGATGTTCCTTTGCAACCCGTTACTGCGAGCAGCAAGCGAGGTGGGCTCCCTGGCTCACCGTGGTGCGCACTGCCGCGGCGTTACCCAAATTTTTTCTAGTGCCGCTACTCCCTCGCTAGCGACTGCGCGGTCGCGCTAGCTCTCCCTACGCTCTCGCTACACGACTTTCGCTACACCTCTCTTGATCTGCCCTCGCGAACCAGTTCTTACTACGACCCACTGTTTGTAATACCCACACCAATGTCGTCCACCCCGGCCCTAGCGGTCTCCATCCTCCTATCCCTTCTATCCACAGTGACCGCCGATGGCGACATGGACATGGACATGGACGGCGACCGTCCCGAGTTCCATCCCGTCAATCCCGGATCTAAAACCTTCCACTGGATCTTGACCCTAGCACTCTTGTTGATCGTACCGTCATTGTCGTCAGCATTGGCGTTTGCCAACCGGCTCCACTGGTCGCTCGTCCTCCAGTACGCGACGTTGGGCTTTTCAGCGGTGGAATCGCTCTTTCTCGACTTTCCTGATCCCGACGGTCACGAAAACAGAACTTCCAAGGGGACCAGCTGGTTCTTGACGTTTCTCTTGGGCGCCACCGTGTTCGTGGGAACGTTCATCAACGGCTCCAACTGGATCATCAACCGGTTCTACCCCCACGTTAAATCCCGGGGTGAATACGGCATTTCCTACAAGATCTACAAGACAGTGTCTTTTTTGGCGGTGTTGACAGGATGGGTCCGTGTTTGTATGGCTCCCGTGGCGCTCTTTGGCTTCTGCTACGGCATCCACACCGGTCAATGTATCGCCCACGGCATCATGGGCCTGGCGTTCGTGCTCTATTCGTTCGTGCTAAGCATGGTACTTCTCGTACCGTGGATCAGAAAGCACCACCTCCTCTCGGGGAGTCCCGCACGGTCGCAGGAGTTCTACGACTCTACCCTCATGTGTGCGTGGGGAATTGTCAACACATTTACCGAACATCGGTGGGGCAGAGAGGGGTGGTCCATGGGCGACTACCAGCACACGTCCATGGGCATCATCTGGTGGGCTGGCGGGCTCGTGGGAATGTTCTTGGCGAGGAACAACAAACGCACGTTTGTGCCGGCGCTTTTGCTTATTTTCACCGGCTATTCCATGTCCCAGCACGCACAGCATTTGGTGCTTTCCACGAAGGTCCACGGCGTGTTCGGCTTGGCGTTAATGGCGGCAGGCCTGAGCAGAATCATCGAGATCTCCTTCGTGTTGAAGGACCAGGCATGCTCTCCTGACGGCAACATAGCGTCGTTCCAGTACTTTCCACCGTTCTGCCTTGCGCTAGCAGGGATCTTGTTCATGTCTGCTAACGAAGAGCAGTTGCACTTGGTACATGACCTCGGTGCCGACCACTCCGCCTACATCTTGGTGGGGTCGTCGGCTGCGTTCGTGGTCTTTCTCTGGATTCTTTTGTCAATCACATTCTATTTGCGACTTGTGGGCTACGACGAAAATGGAGAATTGCTGAGCGATGCCTACCGTCTGGTGGAGGCCGAGGAGTTTGAGTTGGGCGATCTCAGCGACGAGACTCCGGAAGCATGAGTGAGATAGGAGGACAATCAGCATATCCAGAATTGGGCATACATTAGATTTTTCACCAAGAAAATTCACAGAGAAGCCCAGCGAAGTCCGCAAAATACCAGAAAAAACAAACACTGCCTTAGGTATCTACACAGTACCACACACTGTCCCATAGCTCAGAAACTACCCCAACATCAGTGATTCTCTGACTTTATAGATGTCGCACACTACACATGTCGCACTAATGTCGCGCGACCCTTAATGTGACTAGTAGAGACAAGACCCACGAGAACAGCACGGACGACACCACGTGCGGCCACAGAGAACGCCCGGTCCAGTCCAAGCATCTAGCACCGAAGCCGCCCGTCCCGCTGCTCCGCGGCCCTCTCTGGGTGCAAACGCCGCTTTGATCACGTGACCTCCGGGATGACCATGATTTCTAAGCGGAACCGGTGAGTGGCCCTTTAGACATCACCGCTATGAGTGCTATACTATCGGCAGACGACTTGAACGACTTCATCTCGCCGGGCGTGGCGTGTATCAAGCCAGCGGTGGCCCCCGATCACGTGGAAGGCCCTGGAGACAACGAACATGGCGAGGTCGAAATTCAGCTCGACAGCAAGGGCAACCCACTCGAGATCTCCAAGATCGACGGGAAGCAGAAGACGCTTTCGCCGGCACAGATTTCGCTCGCAGACTGTCTAGCATGCTCGGGGTGTATCACGTCAGCAGAAGAGATCTTGGTGGCCCAGCACTCACACGATGAGTTGATCCGAGCATTGACAGAGAAGTTGGAGGGCAAATCCAACAAGGAGTTTGTGGCCAGTATTTCCCACCAGTCGCGTGCCTCGCTCGCCACGGCGTTCGAGTTGTCTGTGGAGGCGGTGGACCGTCTCTTGATCAACCTCTTTGTCAATCAGATGGGCTTTAAGTACGTGGTGGGCACCGCGTTGGGAAGAAAGCTCTCGTTGATCCAGGAGGCACACAACATCATTCAGAAGAAGGAGCAGGCCCACGAGGGACCCCTCTTGTCGTCCATATGTCCAGGGTGGGTGCTCTACGCAGAAAAGACCCATCCTTACGTGCTTCCCCGAGTTTCCACCGTCAAGTCTCCCCAGCAAATCACAGGGTGTATTCTCAAGAGCTTGGCGGCCCATGACTTGCAAATCCCCCGGGAAAACGTGTACCACTTGTCAATAATGCCATGCTTCGACAAGAAACTCGAAAGTGCTCGGCCTGAGCAAATCGAAGGACTCACGCAGGACGTGGACTGCGTTTTGACCGCTAAGGAGTTGGTGGGCCTCTTGGAGGAACATCCACAGTTCCAGCTTATTCCCGAGAACCCGGGACCCATCTTGAAATTATCGTCCATTTCTGATATCTACAAAAAAAGTGCTCCGCAGAGTTGGCCATTTGTGGTGCATACCTGGGCGAACGACAGCGGTTCTGCCTCCGGTGGGTACGGCTACAACTACCTCACGATGTATCGAAACCATTTGGTGCTCAAAGATTCAGCTACATACCGCGAAGAAGATTTCAAAATACAGTCTGTGGCTGGCAAGAACTCGGACATCTACGAGTTGAGACTATTGCATAATGGCTCTGCTGTTGCAAGCACTGCCATCGTTAACGGGTTTCGAAACATACAAAATCTCGTTAGAAAACTCAAACCTGGAGCTGTCAAAACCTCGACCACAAAAACCAATCCGTTGGTAGCCCGTAGAAGGGCCAGAATGGCACAGAAATACACAACTTCAACCAGTGCCACAGCAGACGACGTTGCAGACGCTTCCCGTTGCGACTACGTGGAAATCATGGCCTGTCCGAACGGATGCATCAACGGAGGAGGTCAAATCACTGCTCCAGAGGGTACGACCGAACGAGAATGGCTCCAGGCTTCGCTCGCAAACTATAGCAGTATTCCCCTGTTTGACCTTGGAGACGGAAGCAACGTCCATGTGGTTCAGGAGATGTTGACATGGTGTGGAGCTTTCAGTGGAGAATTTGGAGTGCCCTCAGCCAGGCTATTTGAGACTCATTTCAACGAAGTGGAAAAGCCCACGGACCAGGGGTCTATCTTGCTCGGAGCAAGATGGTGAAATTTGCATATACAATAATCGGTGGCACAATGCTGCTGGTTTTTCATTAATTTTTCAGTACTTCAAGTACTGGAACTTAAATCCCTCACTCGGCTAGAAAGGATACCGGTAAATTTATATAGAATTTTAATGGCATAAGCGGGAAAAATGAGAGCTGCCATGTAGTGTTAGGCGTCTCGGGCTCTGCTGGAGCTTCGGCTACTTCGTCTCTAGACGAATAGAGAAATTGTGGACCATGTGTTGCCGCGACATTCCATGTCGCACAATGTCGCATTCGGTAGCGCCAAGGAAACGTGTTTCCGAGTCGACGCAACGGAGGAGATTTTGGCAGCTTTCGGGCAGCAGCATACACCGGGCCACGGTAAGCGATTGCCATCCGAAGTGAACAGCCCAGCTCGTCTGCTGCTCCCCTAGTCGGGACCAGTGCCCATCACCATTGGTGTGCGGTTCGCGCACGACCAGTAATATCCCTCGCAGCCAGGAACAAAATATAACATGGAGGGCCGAGCGAATTTCCGAAACTGCAACAACTCGCTAAAAGTCTGCTAAATCCTACACTTTCCGTCGAATCGTACTATTGTTCCAATTGTAAGTATGGGTGGCTTTGATAGAGAGCAAAAGCGTCCCGTTTCTCCGTCTACAGCTGCGGTTATAGACGTGGTCTCTGTGGCGTGTATTCGGAGTTAACAGTGATGACCAGGACCGACGGAAACTGACGAGGCGCTAGCAGGAATTTCGAGGGTCCAGCACGATGCTGTGGCCCCGTTAAGCCTGGCTGGTGATCTTTGGAAGTCTTTTGAGCGATTTCCGGGGTTTTAGGCCTGATTATTGGTTAACCCGCTATGCTCTGGACGGCTTGTCACACCAGTGGTTAGCTCTGTTTCCATTTGAAAACATCGTACTAACGTTTCCAGCCTGTATGTCCAGACCCTCGCGAAGAAATGCCGTCTCTCTAACAAGTGGTAATGCTGTGGCGAAGTTGATGTTCATCTTCTCTAGCTTGAGCAAGTTGGTGGGCGCCATGCCCGTATTACACCGTAACGACGCTTCCCACCATACACACGTGAAGTCCGAAAGCATGACCAGCGAAGAGTTCTACGCCAACCTTTTCATTTCCATGTTCTTGGTGTTGGCTGGTGGTGTTTTTGCAGGTTTAACTTTGGGGTTGATGGGTCAGGATGAGGTCTATCTTAAGGTCATCATGAGTTCTGGGGAGCCCAACGAACGTAAGCACGCCCGCAGAGTGTTCCAGCTCATCAGCCGCGGTAAGCACTGGGTCCTTGTCACTCTTTTGTTATCTAATGTCATCACCAACGAAACCTTACCTATTGTCTTGGACCGTTTCTTGGGTGGCGGTTGGCCAGCTGTGGTGACTTCCACCGCCTCCATCGTCGTTTTTGGTGAGATTATTCCTCAGTCAATCTGTGTCAGATATGGGTTACAGGTGGGTTCTGTGTTTTCTCCATTTGTGTTGGTGTTGATGTATATCATGTACCCCGTCGCATATCCATGTGCAATGCTACTTGATTACCTTTTGGGTGAAGACCACGGTACTGTCTACAAAAAGTCCGGTCTTAAGACCTTGGTCACCTTGCACAAGACTATGGGTGTCGAGCGTTTGAACCAGGACGAAGTCACCATCATCAGTGCTGTTTTGGACTTGAAAGAAAAGCCCGTCAGCAATATCATGACCCCCATGAACCGTGTCTACACCATGAGCGCCGATACTATATTGGACGAACAAACTGTTGAAGAAATCTTCAATGCCGGTTTCTCCAGAATTCCCATCCACTTGCCAAACGAGCCTATGAACTTTATTGGCATGCTCCTCGTGCGTGTTTTGATCAGTTATGACCCTGAAGATGCCTTGCCGGTTGCATCTTTCCCATTGGCGACTTTGCCAGAAACTGGATTGAACACTTCCTGTTTGAATATTTTGAACTATTTCCAAGAGGGTAAATCCCACATGATCGTTGTCAGCGAATCACCAGGAGAACCAACAGGTGCTATTGGTGTTTTGACATTGGAGGATGTTATTGAAGAGTTGATTGGTGAAGAAATTGTTGACGAATCCGACGTCTACATTGACATTAATAAGAACATTAAGAGAACCCAGCCAGGTCCTTTATCGAAGAGAAACTTGACTGTGTACTTAAGAAACTTATACCAATCTACCAACAGCTCCAAGCGGAACTCTCTCGATAACACGCCGTTTTCAATCAACCGTGATAGCATAGATATTGCGCCTGCATCCCCTGCGCCTGATTATAAGGGTGAGTCGGAAGCGGCAATAGGACCGGTAGATTCTGCCAAGAACTGGAAGCCCAAAAATCCTGCGTTAAATCCATTGGAAGTCAACAAATCATTCGTGACTATCAAGAGAACAACTGCGGAAACTATCAATTCTGTTCTTCCTGGTCCTAAGAGACAACCGCCTTCAGGTTCCAATGGATACAATGGTATTCATACCAGCGAGCTGGGTGCACTTATGGAAGCGGCCAAGAGAAGTGAGGAGTTCTCTGACAGCAATGTTGAAGAAGCTGAACGTATCTTGAACGAACGTAATGGTACTAGCCATCACAACGGAAACCTGTCCTCGCAGTCCTTAGTCCCTGAAGAACGGGAAGAAGATCTTGCCGAAGTCTTGAGTAAGCACAAGTTGTCTGCGCAAGATATCACAGGTTCGAAAGTTATACTAAGACCCGAAAATGAAGAAGAGTGTGAATCCAGGTCTTACAGACCGGGAGGCATCATTGAATCTGTTGTGAATGTCCATGGTGTTCACAAGACCATTATCGAGCATGTGAGTGACGAAGAATCTGAAAATGCTATCGAAATAGATCAGAGCAGCAAGCACAGTGCTGTGTCGTCCATTTCGTCGCGCAGAAAGGAAACGAAGAAGAAAAAGAGAAGTCATCTGTTCAATATGAACAAATACAGTGGAACTGCTAACGAAAACGGTTCCAGAGAAAATGATAATCTTTTGTCTTGAAGTGATGATATCAATATAGTACTTTAATAATACCTGCAATTATACCATTTTATCTCAATAAAGCTTAGTATGTAAGAGCAGTGAATGAAAAAGGGTAGAGAGACTGTAGTTAGTTCAGTTTTATAAAATTTGAAAATTTGAGAAAATGTTGGTAATTACAAAAGATTTCATAGAAGACATTATGGTGTGCTCTTTGAGGAAACAGCACAATATGACACGCTCAAGAGACGAACCAGGCAAAAATTCCTATCTTTGACTACTTACCATTAAATTGATGGTATGCCAATCCTGCACACAAGCGCATCAAAATACCCACTGACTCATAGATCAGAGCTTATCACTATGTCCCTAGAACAGAGTAGCAGACCAGGCTCCGGAGGCCCAGGCACACCCTCTGGGTCTACCCAGTCACGAAGTGCTACTCCAGAAGTTAGCGAAGCCCGAAATCCCGGTTCCAAAACGGCTAATAAACGGAGAAAACCCAAGCCCGAAAACAAGAAGATTCAGACGAAGAACAAGACCAGAACGAAGAAGAGCCCGAACGAGGACCCCACCAGATCCTTGAAGTTTTCCCAGCTCTCCAAACTCATTAAGAAATACAAACCCGTAACCATCAATGGGACTGCTTCCAAGAAGATCTTTGAACAGATCAAAGAAAAGGAAGTAACCAATGCTGACTACTTCAAGAAGTATACCAACAGCGAGAGACTCTCGAATCTCCAGAAGTACTTGTTGGAGTTTATTACGGCACAACCTGACGGAACCATCTATTTGTCTTTCATTATGAAGCCGTCCGACCCAGAGTTTCCATTCCAGTTGGAGTCTCTCAAAATTAATATGAGCATTCCACCGGACTATCCTCAGGTTAAAACCCAGAGGCCATCAATAGTGGTGCTCAATGACGAAATCCCCAGAGGGTTCGCTATCAACATCGAGTTGGGATTCAAAAGAATTGCTGATATAGCCATCAATAAGGTCTCAGATGAAGAGATCGAACTTGTGGAGGGCTCAGGACTCAAGTCACAAGTGATGACTTTGGACAAGTATTTGGAGCTCTTTTTGAAGCAAGAAAAGAGAGAGACAATTAAATTCGTAAAAGCTAAGCCAAAGATGAAGAGTGAAAAGAATCCTACGGAACAGAAGAATGGAAGCTCGAGCAAAAAAGAAGAACGCCGGACGAAAGTAGAATCTAGTGTCACACACGAAGAATCCGTTCCTGAGCAACTAGCCACGTTGCGTGAACAGCTCATTCAGGAAATGAATGACAAGTTAGGCTCGAATATCAAGTTGTTCAAGAAATCTACCCAGGAAAATAGATACAAGGTGACACTTCCAGTTTACGACAAGTCTCTTCCCGAGCTCTGGAAGCTCAACAGCACTGTGGACTTGATGATGTCCGTACCTTCCAATTATCCGGAATCGGATATCACCATGTCTATGCCCAATAATTTCAATACCAATTTGATCCTCAAGTACAAGAAAGACGAAGATAAGTCGATGTTGCTCGAGCTAGCAAAATACTACAAGCATTTGGAGAAGAACTTGGCTGCGAATATCAAGTCCTACCAGAACGAAAGCTCGAGTTTGGTGGTGACGTTGAACTGGTTGGTCAATAACTTGGGAACATTCTGTAAGGAAGAGCTGGAATTTGCCAATTGGGCGCAGAACGTGAAGCGGTTGACTGTGAGAGAAGTCTAAGATTCAACTTGCGGATTTAGATGGGGAACTCGCTGTACAATTAACGCAGACTTGATATAGTCGTTATGGAGATAACTATCCATAGGAAATTATGGGTTCGACATACACCGCGATTTTAGCTGCTGCCAGGACGATGGGGCATTGAGACTTACCACATCGAGAATATTTAGCATAGCATTTGGTGCTTGGAAATTGAGTTACCGGTTCCATGCCTGATAACCAGACATTTCCAAATTCAATAGTGCAGACAGTGTATATTTCGTAAGACATCCCAGAGCAGGAAATCACACCTAGAGAAAATCAGTAAAGCTCTATTGGGGTCCAGATCCTTCTGACCACCATAGTCCAAATATGTCAAGCATCTCCGAGAAGTTCCACTACATATTTCTTGGCCAGAGCCGACCGGAGTGCCCCGAGAACGGTGCGCGCACGACCTCATATATACACTAACAGGAGTGTAAGCGCACGAAACGTCCAGAAACAACTATGGCTACGATGAACCCGAGGTCAGACGGACCGGGACTTGGGCACAACGGCGGTGCCAGCAACAGCATGCTACACAACGAAGACAAGAGCCAAATCAGCTTCCAGTACGCCAACGAGTGCGATTTGGAGATTCACTGTTCGCCGTTCGGATTGAGCGGGCTCTACATCAAGGTGACAGGGACCAGTCTCATGGGAATCGGGTCGGCGATGGGCATCATCACGGGCAGCACCAAGGGCATGATCCACTACAACGACCTGAACGACTTGATTGACCAGAAGTACAAGCTCTACGTGATTGTGGACGAGGAAGGAATGCTCCGGATCGACTTCACCAAGATCTTTGCGCTTCACAAGGAGAAGGGAGAGGACCGCAAGGATGGCGAGACGAAGAACGATTTGGATAGTCCGTTGAATGCCAGTGGAGAGGGCAGCGTCTCGCTGGGGTCGCTGAAGACCGATAAGAACGACGGCGATCGGTTCCAGGAGGAGGAGGTTCCCACGCTCATTTTCCGGGGAAAGTGTCCCGAGGGCCGTCCAGACAATATAGAGCCCTTTATTGGCATCTTTTCGTTCGAGAGAGAGGACTAGAGAGTTCGTGATGGAGAGAAGTCCATAAAGGAACAAGAACGTTGCGGAAGCGAACAAGAAGAGGGAGCTCGGAATAGAGCCTGGAGAGGCTTGTACGGTAGTCTCGATGAATGGGAGATCGGAGCAGCCTTTCGACTGCTCTTCAGTTTGGTCGAGAAAAAATGAATTCCGAAACAGCACGGGGAAGCGAAGTCCTATTCTGACGTCTCTGAGAAACGGGCACCATAATCATGAGACTTGTACTACTAGGTGCCCCAGCAAAGGTTATACTTCTTCAAGGAAATCATCTGAATCTTTTCCTCCCATGGATAGCACAGTATTGACCAGTCCTGGAGCTGCAGTTTTCCAAAGTTAGGCCTGTTTGACCAAAGGTCCAAAAATTTTGTACATTTTCGAGCTGCTGTGTTTGTAAGCTCGAGAATCGGGATCTTCGTGAAACATCCATACTTCAGGGAACGAACCTTGGCGAACTCAGAATGAACCAGTCGAGAAATGTCGGGTCAGGGAATGTCGTGTGGAGCCACAGAAGCAGGGTCTTTTGACGGCACTGTCTAATTCACCATCCTTCTTATTACAGTGTATAATTAGCATATCCAAGATGATTTTTCAGAGGAACGCTTCTCCACCTAAACTGCATTCTTGCAACTCGTATAAAACATTACTCCGCACGTGAAATCCTGCAGATGAATCCAGAAACCAGAAGGGTGCGGCGACGGCCCCCATGATCACGTGAGAGCGCACTGGGGCATTCCGAGGTCCGGTGCGGGCATGGTAGCGCGGTATGCTGGCCGCGCGGTGCAACCTCGGTTCGCCGCTATGCACCCCGTAGGGCCAGATCCGAGGTCACAGCACACACCCGTGTTATCCGTTGAGGAGTACCAGTCCTAGTTGGGGCGACGAATGACAAGAAGCTTCTAATTTGCCACTGAACCGCGGTAGGGTGACGCACCACCGGATTTGGCGAAAAGCACTCTGCTGCTCGACGCATGCCAATTTGTCAATAGCGTTTGTCCGGGGTCACCAGCCGGTGGGTTGCAGGTTTTTCGGCCGCAATTGCAAGTTACCCCACACTGTTTGGCGCCAGTGGGTGCGAAATGTTAGGACACATTGCAGGTTGCAGAATGCATGTTAGATTGCCCTCGGACAATCATCCCCTCCAGCCTGTGAAATCGCAACCGCGGCCCTATAAGAACACCGAGTTCCCCAGATTCAAATTTTCATCACACATATACTACACCATGGAAAGATTGAACCAGTTGAGCGGACAATTAAACCCCAGCGCCAAGCAGGCCTTGCTTCAGAAGAACCCCGACGATGTCGTCATTGTCGGTGCCTACAGAACCGCCTTGACCAAGGGTGGTAAGGGTAAGTTCAAGGACGTGGGATCCGACTACGTCTTGACTAAGTTCTTGGAGGCGTTTCTTAAGAAGACCGGAGTCGACCCTAACTTGATCGAAGACGTTGCCATCGGTAACGTGCTCAACCGTGCCGCCGGTGCCTCCGAGCACCGTGGTGCCATGTTAGCCGCCGGAATCCCCAACACCTCTGCGTTCATTGCCGTCAACAGACAGTGTTCGTCGGGATTGATGGCAGTTTCCGACATTGCCAACAAGATCAAGACCGGCGAAATCGACTGTGGTATTGGAGGTGGTGTCGAGTCCATGTCTGCTAACTACGGTCCTCAGTCGCTCCCCAAGGTCAGTGAGCAGTTGCAAGACAACGCCGAGATGCAAAAGTGTTTGATCCCTATGGGTATAACCAACGAAAACGTTGCCAAGAAGTTCTCCGTGTCCAGAGCCAAGCAGGACGAGTTTGCCGCCACCTCATACCAAAGAGCCGAGAAGGCCGTGTCCTCCGGAGCTTTCAAGGACGAGATCTTGCCCATCGAGTCGTTCTTGGCTGAAGAGGACGACGACGAGAACGTCACTTGGAAGTCTGTCATTGCTGACACCGACGAGGGACCAAGAAAGGGTGTTTCTGCCCAGTCCTTGGGCAAGTTGAAGCCTGCGTTCGCTGCCGACGGTACCACCCACGCTGGTAATGCATCCCAAGTCTCCGACGGTGCTGCTGCCGTCTTGTTGATGAGAAGATCTTTGGCTGAAGCCAAGGGCTACAAGATCGAAGGTAAGTTTGTGCTCTGTGCCTCTGCCGGTGTTCCACCAGAAATCATGGGTATCGGTCCAGCCGTTGCCATTCCAAAGGTGTTGCAGAAGACCGGCTTGAAGGTCAGCGACATTGACGTGTTTGAGATCAACGAAGCCTTTGCCGCCCAATGTTTGTACTCTGCCGAGACCCTCAACGTACCTCTCGACAAATTGAACATCAACGGTGGTGCCATTGCCTTGGGCCACCCATTGGGTGCCACCGGTGCCAGACAGTACGCCACCATCTTGAGATTGTTGAAGAAGGGAGAGATCGGCTTGACCTCCATGTGTATTGGTACCGGTATGGGTGCCGCCTCCATTCTTATCAAGGAGTAAGGTGTCTTGCTAGCCACATAAAAATCCGGGGTCTTGATGATCTGTCACGAATTTATATTTATTCAATGAACATAAGAAGAAATAAGAAAGGAGCGATGTAGAGACAAGTTCATTTAGGTTGGAGATATTAGTCTGTTTCTACAAAGTGTCTGGACCGTATATTTACATTCGTAGTCGTCGTCATCATAAGTATAGTTCAGGTTCCACGTATTGGAAGCAGACGTGATTTTGCGGTGGGGAAGTAATCGAGTAGACATTAGTATTGCAGTATGAATGTTTAGCGGAAGTAGACATTCGAGTTCTTGCGGTTATCGCTCAGCACCTCCGGAACCTGGACACTAGCGTTGGCGTCCTTGGGGACACCATGGTGAACTCCGTGTGGAAAATACACCACGTTAATAGGCGGCAAGTAATAGACGTTGGATACTGGAAAGTACTTGTATCTGTCGACCGACTTCAAGTCCAAGGTAGCGGGCTTGTTCCCCGAGTACGCCAACGGAGGAACCAGGTTTTTGCTGTGTTCTCGCAGGGGGGTGGGAGGCCTCGAAACCGCGATCTCGATTTCCGCAGAAGAACCGTCGTCCGAAGAGACCTCGTCCTCGTCGTCCACCACGTCTGGAGCAGCAAAGATCTCGTCGTTGTCGGAAGCAGACTTTGCTGTTTGACCCGAGCTGTTTTCCTTAGCAGACTCCTCAGGGCCCGTAGAGTTGGAGCCACGGGCAGCCTTGGACAACATTTCTTCGTCGTCGTCGTCCTCGTCGAATTTTCCCGAGGATCGGTAGCTTGTCTTGGAAGAACTGGGTCTTCCCTTGATCAAAATGTCGTTCTTCTCGGTGTAGAAATTGGGGTTTCTGCCTCGAACGATGATGGGCTCGCTGCGGACCTCGTGGAGCACGATCTCGTTGTTATCCAGGTTTCCGTTGCTCCCTCCATCGTCCATGTTGTTCATATCGTCGTCCACATAGTCGTCGTAGTAGAGATCGGCCACCACCGCACTCAACTTGATTTTCAAGTGGTAGTAGTTCTGGAAGGTGGAGTTCCCGTTGTTTGGAGTGGCGCTCTTGAACTGCAACTTCTTGATGATGAAGTACTTGTCGATGGCTCCGTCCTCGATCTGGGCATCCTCGTTGAGAATCACCACATGCTCGCGGTCGTTGATGTGAGAGAACAGTCCGATGTCGTCCTTGGACTCCTTGGACCCGACGTCGCGCACGTCTTTTTCCTTGTCCTTGGGGACGTTCTTGATGAAGATCGGAACGGGCTTATTGTTGAGGTTGGTGGACGCCAGCACCTCGATCTTGAAATATTTGATCACCCGAGTGATGGAGTAGCCGTACTCGCTGCTGCGGACCCGGAGAAGCTTGTTGTTCAGCCGGAAGCCGTTGATGTTCATGTTCAACGAGATCTGGATGTAGTTTCTTCGGTAGCACGAGATGACCTTGGGATCCTGTTTGACCGAGGGGTCAGGTCCCGTTCCCGCAGCCTTGTCGTCATCGCTCTTCTTGGAAAAGATGTACACGATGTTGTCGGTGTCGTTGGTGAGAAACCGCCCGTTGAGAAACCCACTGAACTCGACCTTGACCTCGGAGTCGTCCTTGTCGATGATCTTGTATTCGTTGGCAGAGGAATGGGCCGAGGACCCCGGCGAAATTTCCTTGAAATCCAAGAGCTGGCGGCACTTCTTTTGGCTGTAGTCGATGTGGTACTCGGAGCCCTTGATGTCTCTGCGCTTGGTTTTGTGCCTTTTCTTGACGGGCTCCACCGAGGACTCCACCGACGCCGGGTCCAATGCAGCTGCAGTGCCGTCGATGTCCATGGCGCCCGTGTCGGGCGTCGCCAATTTCTCCGGCGCCAGCACGTACGGCGACGCCGGGTTGTACACGTTTCCCGACGCCAGGTTGCTCATCATGGCATCGAACGCATTCATGCCGAGCCAGCTGAGGTCGCGGTTGCTCTTGGAGAGGTGCCCGGCGGCTAGGTTGGTCGCCGACCCCGATCCGTGGAGCCCGCCGGCCTGCAGCGGCTGGAACTGCATGTACAGGGCATACAGATCGTCCTGGAGCTGCTGCTGCTGCTGAAGCTGCTGGAGGTGCTGGAATTGCTGGAACTGCTGGAGCTGCTGCGCCTGGTGCATCATCTGCTGCTGTGCCGCCTGGCTCGCCTGCAGCTGCACCGGTTGCTGATGCAGCTGCAGCTGCACCACGAGGTGATTATATGGATTCATCTGGAAGAGCGACATCGCCGTTCCCAAGTGCAGATGGTGATGCTTGTAGTTGTGGGAAGGACCGCGGAGCCCGTTGACGTCGTACTGCGCCATAGACATCGGTTGCAGCCCGGTGGGGTGCTGGAGACTTTGCTGGTTATGCAACGACAGCGACAGCCCCAGCGCAAGAAGACCTCCACCGCCGCTACTGATGAAGTTGTTGTTGTTGATAAAGTTGCTGTAGCTGGAAGCGGACGATGCGTTTTCAGGTTCGGTCTCCGAAAGCTTGGTGGCTGGCGAAACCATGGAGTCCATGTTGTCGGAAGAAGCTCCGTAGGGATACTCGAGGTCTTCCTGCTTGACGGTGACGCCACGTGCACCGGAACCTCCTTCGGGAGGTGAGACATGGTGGAGGATGTCGGGGATGAACAACGAGGCCAAGTCCTCGAGTCGGTCCTTGGAGTCGTTCATTTGGGAGGGCGGAGTTGTGGACGGAGCAGAACGGAAGGAAGCGGAGAGATACAAGAACCGCGGGGAGGGGGTGTGACGGGGACCGTGGTACTTCGCTGGATCCACGAACAGCGACGGATCTGGGACGTGGTGAAGGCGACTAACAGTTGTGATATTCAGAATGCTGGGGGCTCACACGGGTGGAGACAGGGTCACGTGCGGAGGCACTACAACGTTGCATTGGGCGAAAAAAGCAGTTTGGGTGCGAGCAAAATAGTCAGGCGATTGACTGAGACGACCCACCAGATTCCGTTTCGAGCCCTATAATCTTGCGCGCGACATTTCCTTGGCCATCCCTATATTTGTTCTACTGCCAGACTTGTTTAAAATCCAGACTCTGTTCGGTTCCGATACCACCGACGCGACATTTATCCGACATTCATATACGCAGATAATCATCGGCGAACGCCAGAGGCTGAGCGACGGAGGAATATCGAGTTTTCCGCAAACTTGTGTTTTGATCTTTGAAACTAGAGCACCGTGATTCGTTTAAATTGTAGGCGGAACCGCGGCTGATACGAGCTAGACTGAGATTTCGTTTCGCTTTACCGTCACTCAGAACGTCCCAGATTTGTCTGAGAACTTGTGCTGCGAATCTTAGGCCCGTGTCAACGCCACACCAGCCCATATTTGTCAGCGCATGGAACGTCTTGGTGCATTTGGTCCCAATAATGTCTGCATTCGGCTAGAGAATGAGCCGAACAGAAAATTGTGCGGCCAAGATAGAACTGCCCCCAACAAACCAGAAATGGCACGTTGTCGTCAATGCACGTCCGCTGGTATGCTTCACACGTTCTGCCCGTGTCGCACCCAATTGCAGGGCAGTTTCCAGCCAAGTTCCAGCCCTTTCAAACCTGTAGTTCGGCACATCTTCAGCGACTTCTGTTCCTGCGCCACAGACATTCATTAGTCATATCTGCAGAAGGGCACGCAGACCCTTGCATGTTCGTAAACTCGCCTACCGCTGGAATAGGCATGCGTGGGCGGAATCGCATACCCAATGCGGTAAGAGGCCCAATTCCGCACCCTCCAAGAACACCCCCAATGTCCCCAACGCATATACTGCAAACCCAAGACGCTGAGAGTATTTAACAGAGTTATATCCCGTCTGATCTGCATCCAAACCACCACTTCTCCTCATCAAGCACCATGGTCCAACAAGCGCCTTTCCTCGTCGAACGATACATGGACGAATACGAGCAGGGCATCGTCCACAACATGGGCGAGACCTGTGTGGACTCGTTGTCCTTGCAAGAACTCCAGGATTTGACGGGAACCGACATCGCCAAGGCGTTGCTCGAGACCAAGCTCACGTACGGGAACATCCGTGGCTCCGACGCTGTCCGCAAGGCGATTGCTGACGTGTACAACGCCAACAACGCCAACAACGCCGATCCCGTGTCCCCAGAAAACGTGGTGGTCACCAACGGAGCCATTGGCGCCAACTTCCTCTCGTTCTACTCGTTGGTGGGACCCAACGATAAGGTGATCGCCGTGGACCCCACATACCAACAGTTGTCGTCGGTCCCGGGCGTGTTTTCCGGCAACCCTGACAATGTCATTCCCTGGACCCTTAGTTACGACGCGGACTTCCAGCCGGACGTGGCCCAGTTGAAGACGTTGGTCGACACCCACCGGCCCACGCTCTTGGTCATCAACAACCCCAACAACCCCACGGGCGTGGTGTGGAACGACGCCACGCTAGCCGCCATCGTCGACGTGTGTCGTCCCACCCAGGTGAAGATCCTCTGCGACGAGGTCTACCGGCCGTTGTTCCACTCGGTGGACGAGGCGCCGCGGTCGATCGTGCAGTTCGGCTACGAGCACGCCATCTCCACCTCGTCGTCGTCCAAGGCGTTTGCGCTCGCGGGGCTTCGCTTGGGATGGATCGTCACCCGTAACAAGCAGATCCTCGAGGATCTCTGGGACAAGCGCCACTACAACACCATCGCGGTGGGAGCGCTCGACGATATTGTCGCCACCGTGGCGTTGCAGCACCACAGGCAGATTCTCCAGCGCAGCTACGACATCTGTCTTGCGAACTTGGACGCCATCGACAGCGTAATTGCTACCTCAGGCGGCTTGCTTTCGTGGGTGCGTCCTAAAGGAGGCTCAACTTGCTTTATTCGCATCAACTCGCCTGTTGACGTGGAACAGATGTGCAAGCAGCTTGCTACCGGACACAGCACGCTTGCAGTTCCAGGGAAGGTGTTTGGCGACAAGTGGAGCCAGTTTGTGCGGGTGGGGTTTGGAAACAACACAGACGGCATCGTCAACGGGTTCCGCGAGATGCTCCAATGGCTCCAGCAAAACACGCCGTAAACGCAGATCGGTGGTTTTGTGTCCTTTGCAATCCAAGGCTCATCCCAATGGCAGCGCATTCTGCCACTTGGGCAACTACGCGGGCGATACCGCATGTGGTCTACAGGTGACGAGCCCCGGTGTGGTCAGTGACGCAGAATAGTGCGTCAGCGGAGGACCGGGGTCTTCTTCCAAGGAAAGGATAGAGCGACACTAGGGCTGCATGTCTGCACGTCTGCAGCACCGGCCAGAATTACAGTATCGATCCTGCGGCACCGGCCCGACACACAGCGTCTGCGCCGTTTAGCAATTCGCTTAGTTCTGTGGGTTTTTGTTTAGGTTGTGCCGATTCGTGCTAATTATAGAACTGCGTCTGTCACTACGACAGCCCACAAAACAAATTTTCTTCCACTGGCGGAGGGGTATATATTCGATTGGCCCGCGAATTCCATATGTGGTTTAAATCCAGGGGCCGTGTAGGTTTGCTCTATTTGCCGGCGTAACCCATCACCAGCTCAAACTGGTACTGCCCTGATCCGTGACAAATTTTGCCGCAGCTGCAGCAAGCAGGTGAACGAAGTAGTGTCTGCATCCCACGTCATTTCGCGCAGGCACGGTGGGCCGCCGTATCAGGACATGAGCGGTTTGTACTCCCGATAATATCAATGATGCGCCGTAATGACAGCTTTCGGGCGGTACCATAACCAACCAGCGCTTGACATGGCACACTTAGTTCATATTTACCTCTGGCGGCAGTTGGTTTCTAATTATATATTTTCTGGCCGCATATAAGTGTCTGGATATTGCCTGCAGTCTTCAGCACAACCACTTTGCCATAAATCAGTGCGCCCGAAACATTGCGGCATTCTATATCCTTTTTACTGCAGTCTTTCGTCTGCTCTATTCGACTTCCAAGCTCCATAGCGGCTGACTGCTCCCACGACACCTACACCGCATCGAATCACTGCAGCACACCCCTGCACACCCCGTCGCCCGCCACTATATAAGCCCCTCCACCCGCCCCCTCCAGTTTTACTACTCATCATCATGGCCGAAAAGCCGCAAGAAGTCTACTACGGCCGTTCCGTCAACAAGGTATTTAACCAGGACTTCATCATAGACAAGCGGTTCAAGATCGTCAAGCAGCTCGGACATGGCGCCTACGGTATCGTATGTTCCGCCAAGTACGAGGACGGATCATCGTCGCCTTCGCCCGAAACCACCGTCAACGCCAACTCCACCTCCGACGGCTCCTACGTGGCGATCAAGAAGATTACCAACATCTTCTCGAAAAAGATCTTGTGCAAGCGTTCGTTGCGAGAGCTCAAGCTCCTCCAATTCTTCCGGGGCCACAAGAACATCACCTGCCTCTACGACCTCGACATCATCCCCAACCCCATGACCGGCGAGTTCAACGAGATCTACCTCTACGAAGAACTCATGGAGTGTGACATGCACCAGATCATCCGCTCGGGCCAGCCGTTGACCGACTCCCACTACCAGTCCTTCATCTACCAGGTGTTGTGTGGATTGAAGTACATCCACTCGGCAGACGTGTTGCACCGTGATTTGAAGCCGGGAAACCTCTTGGTCAATGCCGACTGTGAGCTCAAGATCTGTGATTTTGGCTTGGCTAGAGGCTTCTCGGAAAACCCTGAACAAAATGCTGGGTTCATGACCGAGTACGTCGCCACCAGATGGTACCGTGCCCCTGAGATCATGTTGAGTTTCACCAACTACACCAAGGCAATCGACATCTGGTCCGTGGGGTGCATCTTGGCGGAATTGTTGGGTGGCAAACCTCTTTTCAGAGGAAAGGACTATGTTGACCAGTTGAACCAAATCCTCTTGATCTTGGGTACTCCCAAGGACTCCACATTGACGAAAATCGGCTCGGTGAGAGCGCAAAACTATGTCAGGTCCTTGCCATTTATGGTCAAAGTCTCGTACGCCGAGTTGTTCCCCGAGGCCAACCCGCTTGCGTTGGACTTGTTGGAAAAGATGCTCACCTTGGATCCATACGAAAGAATCACCGTGGACGAGGCATTGAACCACCCCTACCTTTCCATTTGGCATGACCCTCAAGATGAGCCTGAATGCCAAGTGAAATTCGACTTCAAGTCATTCGAAACTGTCGACGATATGGAGACAATGAAGCAAATGATCGTGGATGAAGTCAAGACATTCAGGGATTTTGTCAGAAAACCAATCCTTGAACAGCAACAAATTCAATTACAGTTGCAGTTCCAACAAAAACAAAAAGAGGAGGAGGAACAAAATAAGCAGCAGTATATCCACGAGGAACATCATGTGAACTCGAATCCCAACCAATACGAAGTAATGAACAATTTTGGCAATTCCGATAGCAACATGAACCTGGCTCTTAGTGCTGGTGTGAACACCAATCCTATCGACTTGAATAATAATTCTGATGTCCAATATTACCAGTCGGTCCCCAAGCCTCAAGAGTTGGACGACTTTGTCCAGGGGCATGGAGTATACGATGGTCAATCCATGGATAGCTCACAGTATCAACAATTCAACCAACCAAGCTCTGGAGTCAGCGATGGAGAGTTGTTTAGATTAGAAGAAGAGCTAGGCTTCGGGTTAGATGGAAACTCCATGTTCAACAACAACTATTAAAGATTGCACGCATATGCGCCTGTTTAATTTTACGATGTGTTCCGTTCTCCATCTTGACATTTGCATTATCCTCGTAAGGTATGACCGAAGTACCTCATGATGAATCTGTTTTACTAGTCCAAAAAGGGTTGTTCTTTTCAGACACCCAGACACTTTTCTTTGTAGCCGATGTTATATTAATAGACTTAATCGATTAATTTTCTTGTAGTTTTAACTAATGACATATCTAAAGACGTCTCCATTTTTACCATAGCACCAGAAACTCAATGGGTCCAAATGAAACCCATCGATTTTCCCATCCGTAATATATTTCGAGAGGTCCAACGTGAGAAGTGGGATATCCATGGAGGGAACTAGCTTATCATCAACGATAGGATGGAATATGTTTCCAAAATTGACATTCTTTTGTTTCGAGCTCAGCTTGATCAACGACTTGTAATGTCTCTTGTATCTTATGTCGTAAAGAGACTTGTAAAATGTATTCACAAGTTCAGCTGACTGTTCTGTCGGCTCATTTTGCTGGGCTGGTTCGTTCGATCCAGAAGACACGTTGTTCAAAATGGTATTGATGTTGACTGTTCCTCCGTTGGTCAAATTATTCAAGGAGTTGTTCAAATTGTTGAATGTCGGAGACGAAACGTTCAAAAGCGGAGTGGAAAATTCCTCGGTGTTCATCGACCGTGTTCTCGCATGATACGAGGTTCCAGGCTTAAATGGAAGAGTGCCCATCCGTGCTCCTTGGATGGGTGACGGGCTGCTATGTGTAATGATGGGTTTCGGGGACTTGGCAACATCTGACCTTGATTTCCGGGACTCCAACTTTTCAGCCTTCTCGGCCCTATCAGCTTTTTCTTGCCTTTCCTTTTCTCTTACCTTTGCACTTTTCAATTTCGAGAAAGCCTTATAGTCAAACTGCCAAATGATGACTTTACCGTCGAAGCCACAGCTTATCAATTTGTATTCCAGGCTGGATCCTTGTTCCGAAAGCTGTGCTCCGAAAAGACTGTCGCTGACAAACTTCACTTTTCTAACTGTATTTGTGTGGCCCTTCAATCTCGCCACGATTGTAATTTCCTTGATTATAGGCGGATTTATATCCTTGCCTTTGGTCAAATGACTATCACTTCTCGCAATATCCATGCTATTAGCTGAATTTATGCTATAAGGAGTTAGAAATGCATTTGTGTTTGATGGGAGATTAGAAGACCCCACACTGTTCACAGTTCCACTTCTCGATCTTCTGCCAACATAGGTATTGTTCATTGCACTGATATTGGTGTGGCTATGATGCTTGCTCATGGTAGAACTATTTTTATTCAACAATCCGTTCACATTATAATATGTCATCTTGAATACCTCAATCAAATCACCCTTTCCAGCGACACAAAAAAATTTCAAATCGGCAGAGAACTCGATATCAGTGATACCATCGTTGAAATAATTCGAAATTGTATCGGTCAATATAGATCTCTGGGTTTTATCCTCGGGATTGCCGTAATTATAACCATAACTGAACACCAAATCAATAAACCTGACAAAGCCATCATCGCTGGCGACCGCTAAAAGCAAAGGTCTTTGGCTTAGAGGGACGACTTCCACTGAGCTATATTGAATTGTCGAGGTGATCGTGGTGATCGGTTTGTTACTGATCTTGAAATGACCAACGAGATAATATGGGTACGAAATTGCTTCCTCATTTTCGGGACGTTCATTTTCCTTGGAGCACAAGCTCAAATCAAAACGCTTGAAGTAAGTGATGTGTGAGTCTGTACCCACAACTTTTTTTGTATATCTATTCGCAGAAACGCTGCCCAGCTTTCTGAATTTCTCGTCAGATTTATGTTCTGGTGACCTATTTATGGCATAGGGATCGAAAATCACAATTTCGCCGTTTGCAAAACCCACGGTAATCAAAAACTCATAGTTTGGATGGCTAAGAATTTCAATTGTAGTGGGAGAAACGTTTCCAAACGACGAAGAGTATGAGAATTGGCCACCTCCACTGTGGCCAGATTTAATGGATGAATTGTCTGTGTGCAACGTTGGCCTCTCCAAGCCAAAGTCGTCAAACACCTGGTAATTGAACTGCAACATGTTGATGACAACTATTTCACCAGAGTCCATGCCAAGCACAACGATTGGTTCTTTTTCCTTGTAGACAAATGACTTTAACGAAGTGATGAAGGAGTTTTTGCGGAACTGGATCCTCAAAAGAGGCTCCTCTATAGTTTTCTTGTGTTCCACGGGTTGTGCATTAGAAGCAGGACCAGCATTGGTATTCGTATTGGCATTATTGCTGCCCTCCGCAGACTTTCCAGCAGCATTGGCGTCGCACACTTGGTCCATATACGGCATCACGGGATCCTTGGTAAGAACCTCCTTGGTCTTGATGTAGTTCGAGTCGGAACCAATGGCGATGACGTTCAACACGTTTACATGCGAAGAGATCAATAACTTGCTGGTCGACGGAGCCTGAAGTTCCGCGAGATACGTCTCCGGGTCGTACAGCAAGATTTTGTCGATCACACCAGGGAACACCGCCGACTGGACCTTAGCCTCGTAGACATTTTGCAAGCTATGAAAGCTCTCACCAGCCTTGGAATCGCCCAGAGCCGTGGTCAAGCGCAAGAGCTTGTTGAAGTTGAACGCTAGCTTGTTGAGCGGGTTCTTCGGGCCCGCATCCTGCTGGTGCCCCCGCGAGCTGACGGTGTTGATCTCTATAATGTTGGACATACACCCGGGATTCAAGTTGATGATCTTGAACGGATCCTGGCCCAACGGGTTGACGTTAGCTCCTATGTGCATGTTGCCCTCGACTTTCTTTTCCTTCCTATCCACGATCTCCTTGAACAAGCTCGTCACATGGTACGGCAACGACACGTAGGTGTTGGACTCGTTGGAGTTTGCTGCCAATGGAGGCCGGGCAATATTCAAGTATGTGTCGTCAAGACTGGCGGTAGCGCTGGTTCCGGTAATAGGCCAGCTGATTTGGACTCCTGCTGACTCCTTCAACGGGTAATGGACGTTGTGGTCAAGAAACGGGAACCCCGGGCTCATCAGGTTCAAAAACGGTGTAGCCGGAGGAAGATCCGAAGCGGCGGCCATGGCGGCAGACGGCTTGGATGGCGACGTGGTGGACATGTGACGGGGATGTGGGGCGCTAGGGTTTCTCGGGGACGATGTCACGCTCCACGTGTTGGGACGTTGTGGTTTCGCTGGTTAACGCCTAGCTCACTTCTCACCACGAGTGTTCTCCGGTCTTATCATTATAGGAGGTCTCGCAACCCGGCTGACGTAAGCACCCCACAGCTGTCCTGCGCTGCCTGCACACAGCCCGACCGGCGCCCGCTGCCCATGCTGACGTAAGCAAGACCTTGCCAATTACATCCGCAAAGAGTAATTTGAAACCCGTCCTCATGTTTCTTTCTGAGATGCCACCGCATGTTCTCCGCCACGGTCAGCGATAGAGCGGGCTGGCGCCACCGAGATAGTCCGCGTGACCCCTTTCGCGTGACACCCGAACCCTACCCTCAAATCTCCACGAAATCCAGCTTTCCCGCTGGCTCGGGCGGCTTTATTC
>JAJMGE010000073.1:0-19085 GCA_030568475.1 Suhomyces choctaworum
TTAAACCGGAAGTGGTTCAAAAACGAAAAGTACAAGCGGATGTTGAGCTTGACTACGTAGCATCCGGCTAATTCGAAAACACGCTTTTTGCATTTGCAGTGACAAAATGCACTCTGCACAAAGTAGGGGCCGCACAGAAGGCACGAATGCTCATTGCAGCTTCCTGATGCTGGCAGGGGTACTTCCGCTGGTCGAAGACGCCGATGACAGTGCGGCTGGATCTAGCTTGCAAATACGGTTGGGGCCCTGTTCGTAGTGCTGGAAAGAAATACGTTCTCAACCAGATTGCGGGTATCAAGTTCCCGTTTTGGATGAGGTGACCCGCGTTGAAATCTATAAATAACAATGCCAAGATTAATTAGGAGAAAGGGGTTGCGGACGCGCGAATATTTGATTTTGTTCTGCTGCACGTTCATGCACCTCAGCGAGTTCCGAGGGTGCCAGCCAAAAAAGGTAGCGTTTTCAATTCCCGATCACGTGAGCAAAGTACTTTGTTTTCTTGTTGTGGCAATGTCCTTGCAGATGATGGTGTTTCTTTACTTATCTCTGCGAACATGTGCGCCGCGAAAGATTCTGCTTCGAAACGCAATTTTATCTGTGGCTCGTTCCACTTTCTTCTTGCTTCAGTATTCGTACTTGGATTTGTCTGCAGTCCACTCCTGCATATGTTGGAGCGATATGCACCACCCACGCCCCCACAAACTATATGCACACTCACCCAGTGGGGGCACATAAAAGTGGATGCTCCTACATTAAGTTAGTGCTCACAAGATATGATTGCTACACCCTTCAAGTAATGACATACAATACTAGCAAGAACGCTATAAATGACAATGAAAACTAATTTACCCAAACGCACGCCTCAACCCGGTCGAGACCCCATTTACCACTAAAAAAAATGTAACTCAGTCGGTTCTTTCGTAAAGCAAAATGTATGCGTTTTTGATGTTTTCTTCAGCTCCTCCGTTGATAACCTCATCTTCTTCAACGCTCTTGAGCTGGGTATCGTCTATCCGTATCCATTCATGTGCTGTGTGGTTTTCCTGGTCTCTCTCTGTTTCTCCTTCCACAACCTCACGAAGAACATCACTGGTATAGTGTCCTCCTTGAGCACTGCTACCGTGGTGATAGACAACACCAATGAGTCTGTACTTGTTCTTTTCATCCAAGGTGCTCTTGTTGGATATTATCTCCTGCGAGACATGTAGTTGATGCTGGTAATCGACTTTCTTTCTCAACTTTTCGATCCCTGCGTCTGTTTCCTTGAGGAACGAGAATCTCTTCAAGTGGATGATGAGAATCGCCGGGAGCTTATCCACAAATGTTTGCTTCTGGATCTGGATCTCCTTGTTCTCCTTGGACTTGTAGCTGATATGCTCCAACTTGTTCAAATGCAAAAGGGCCTCTTCGATCGATGAGGATTCGGAGATGTCCAATTGAACATGTTGGTACGGATCTAACGTGATCGATTTCTGGAACTGCGTCGCAGCAGGGTTCTTGGGGATAGTCAAGACTGATTTGAACTGTCCACCAAATATCATGGTGATAGGCGTTGGCTCGATTTCGACGGTGCGTTTGACAGAAATCTTCTTATTATTCGAGCCCACTTCGTTCCATTCGTCGGGTCCACCAATGGATTGGGTGGCATCGTTGGTGGTCTCTCCCTCATTCTTGATGAGTTTTATGGTGCTCTTGACATCGTACTTGAAACGCTCTATCTTCTCCGTTTCACCAGCATTGTCAGAGATGAAAGATTGTATCAAAGAATCGATTAATGGTGTAGTCAACGCTTTCATAGTTTTGAGGAATTCGTCATTCAAACCATCTAAGTAGTAGCCCAAAAATTCTTCAGCATCCTCCTGTTGTCCCCACTTCAAATGCAGAAATTTCTCGTGTGAGATCAAGTTCATGTAGAAGTTTTCGGGTGACAACGACGTTGATTTGGGCACGTCTTCTGTTGTCTTCGAGACAAATTCGTTGAAAAACTGAAGAGTGGCATCAAGCAAAGGAGTGCTGGATACCCTGTTCAAAGAACCAATCGATTTATCTTCAATTAATTTCAACAACTTGTTGAATGGTTGACAATAGAGCAACACCTGCAAGATGGAGTTCATGTAGCAAATGTTGCCAGTGTTTGTTAAACCTCTAGGGCTGATGTTGAACATTGGCAAGTCATTATGATGGTTGGTGACAGAGTAGTTTGGATCAAACATGATCTTGAGTAGCAAAATGCCAAGGGGTTGCACAGCCTCGGTCTTGATATTGAAGGTGGCTGTGACTGAGCCATTCGAGAGACTTGTAGCGGTGTCAATGCTTGCACCGACAGTCTTAGGTGTGGCAGAAGCAGATGACTCGGAGACCGATGCAGCGGTTGATGGGACGGGAGCAAGCTTCTTTCCCTCCTTCTTAGGAGTAGCGGAATTGGAAGTTTGCAATATGGAAGCCCAGTTAGTTGATGGCGCAAATGAAGCAGAGGCGGTTGCCTCGGCAGATGAATCAGCAGATGGAGGCCCGATGTTGACAACACTGGATGAGTTGGTGTTGTGGTTTATGATTCTCACGTCATTGGTGTGGATTGCAATCAAGTCCTTAGCATTGATCTGCGATAATCTATTATACTTCGCGATGTGAGTTTGGACGTCCCTGGGAGACTGCAACGACTTGGCATGCTTGAAACCCTCCAGAGTAGTGTTAATAAATAAGGGATATGAAATAAATGGCTCTATAGGGATATTATCATTATTTTTGATTGCAACCGCGTCTTCGGTAGATATGGAGGGCGACAGCGACTCTTCAACATCAACATTAGATTCATTAGGTTCGTTTGTCTCGTTATTAGTGGTATTAGTATGCTTGGAGATATGGGGATGCTCTATGCTTTGTGCGGGTTCATTGCTGGAAGTGGAAACCGCTGGCTCCGGTGTATGATCCGCCAGCTCTGGTGGGGGACGAGATTCCACAGACAGCACCTGGCCGTTCTGCTCCTTTTCCGGAACAAAGTTGGACGCCAACTTCGCATTGTACCGTTTGTAGTTCTTTGGTCTATAAGCACTGTTGAGATGGGTGGGGTTGGGGTTGAACGGAACGGGCTGGGGCACCATGTATGGTTGGTTCGGATAATACATATCCAGATACATAGGCATGTACATCTGGGGGTAAACCATCTGGTTCATCATGACGGGAAACTGCGGAGCGGATGCGGCGTATTGCATGTACATCTGCTGCTGTTGCTGCTGTTGCTGTGGGGTGAGTTGTGAATGCTGAAGATATTGCTGATGGGGGTGGTTCTGTTGGTAGCCGCCAAAGTAGGGCGGTTGGCTCGGAGAAAAGCTGGCGGCGTCTCCACGGAACCTGTTGGGTCCGTTGCTGGATGATGACGATGAAGATGTAGACATGTGGGGCGGAGAAATATGAAGAATGGGAAATGGACGTGGGATCAGGCTCTAACAAGAGATCATGAACGGACGGAACCTATAGGGCCTTGCTATGAGGAGAACGTCCGGGATGGGCACACAGGCGATGGATTTGGCAAGGACACGTGCCTAGAAGCGGATAATTGGCCACAAGTGGTGATGGAAAGCGAACTAGCGTTGCTGGAGACTTCGTTGGCGGTCGCAGTGGAGGACGAAATTTTTCTTGAGTCAGCGGTAGGAGCACGACCCGGATTTTGCCACGACGGCGGCGCGCCAGGGCCCACCGGAATCCGGTGCTTACATAAGCGGGACAACCACCTGGGATACCCGGAGACAGTGGTCCGGAGGTCGAAAGGGAACAGAGCTGTGGGTGCTTTATTTCGACTCGATACCGGCCAGTTTCGAATTTCTCAGTTGAGCTCGGTGCCTTAAAAATGCGAGTACCAGCGGAAGAAAATTGAGCAGCATAGAATGGGAAAATTTCACTGGAGCGGAAGCAGCACCGGTGACTTAGGACGGATATATAATCAAAACATCCAGGATTATGACGGGTCTATTTTCAACACTTCTCTACGAGTCCAAAGAGGGCATCGGATCTTCAAAATTATTATGCTCAGAAATGGCAGAATTTGGTGGAGTTGTAGCAGCTTAGTTAGCGGAATGGTGTGTTTCTGTGGAATTAGCCCTACCGAAGAGCTTGGGTCAGAGAGAACATGGCCCTAGAAAAAGATGTAGGAACTTTTTGCAGTTTGGTCTCCCTTACTCTTTTCAATTTCTTACTTTACATGATCCAGTTATTTCCGTCGCCTTCATAATCTACAGCAGCCGACCGCTTCTCTCGTATAAAAGAGTTCCCCGTTCATGCGGACGTCGGGAATACGTCACAGCGGGATCCAACGATTTGTGATAGAAAACCATGACCGTGGCAAGTATATGAGGACAGATGGGAATGGGCTGGCCCTGAGCGATCAACTCTTCCAAAACTGCCGTAATTGCATCCCATTGAGGATCCCTGTACGAACATCCATGATTTTTCTCGTGCAATGGAGTAGAAACTCCATTCTCAATGGACTCCTCTTCAAACAACCTTTGGTAATCGCCACACAGACAATACCAATTCTTCAAGTCGACCCACACATACTGCGCCGAAGTGTCAAAACCAACCAATATCGGATGCCCATTTTCGAGAGCCAATGTCGTGTGGAAGCTCTGGCTAATGACTTGCTGGGACATCTCTTTATCTCTAGCAAGAACCACAAGCCATACTTTGTCCAAAAGTTCAAGGGCAGTAACGTAAATTTCGCCGTAGGATAACGTTAAAAGTGCACTTGTGTCTTCTAGCAACTTTCCCTTGTCATCGAAGAGCCCTGCAACCATAGAGAGAAGCACACGGAGTTCTCCCCTGTGAGTGAAAGCCACACGCAAGGGATCGGGTTCAATAAGACGTGTATCGTCATGGTTCTCCATACTCTCAGTCTCTCTGAAGGCCTTGTCCATTGATGATGCCAAGGACCTTCAGCGATGACAACATAACAGTACCAGTCGTGGGTGTAATTAGTCTTACAGAAGTGCAGCGAGATCTCGCGAGAGTTAGGGAGACCTAGCGCGACCCAGCTGCATTTAGCGAGGATACGCGAGAAGTGCCAATGGCCGTTTTCTAGCGTAGAATAGTACCAAGCACGACATTCTCCGTTGTATGAAGCGACCTTCCTTGATATCACCATTACCGTTGTACTTCCCTCTCAGAGCGCCGTTGCCACTAGTCTTCTCTTCCCAATTGACTTTCCCTACACTCTCGCTAATTCTCACCGCACTACGCTCGCTAAAGCTCGCCGCACCGGCCCACGCTTCTCACTATCGCAACACCGCTCTACACCCCACCATCATGTCCTGGATCGCTACACTCCCGTCAGACCTCCAGACAAAGATCCATGCATTGGTTCAGTCCTCGCCACAGTCGCTCGAGGTGCTCCAGAGCTTGTGGGAATACAAAGAGTCGAGGAAACGGAAAAAAGACTCCCCTGATGTTGGTGTCGCTGAACATCAACAACATCCCTCACAGCAGCACAACAATAATACTGCCCTTCAGAATGTGCAGAACTCACAGACCGTAAGCAATCAAGCTCCAAATGTCCCATCCAGTCGATCTGCTGCCGGCGCTACCATAATACAGCTCTCAGCTCCCATTGAGCCTGCCACCATCATCTTTGCAATTGCCCAAATGTCGTTCCAGTCGCCTCTCCGCAAGAAAATGGACTTGACATTCCATTTGGTGGAGCTGGACGGACAGCCTGTTCCGGTGTTGTCTGTTGTGAACAACCAGAAGGCAGAGCTCTCCGTGGTGAATCTTGACAAGGCAATCCTGTTGTGTGTGCTTCTTCCCATTCTTGGTAACTCCAATACCTCCAAGAGAGGCATCGTCAACCTCAGCATCTGGATCAAAAACTACAAGGACCCCATAGTGTGTCACCTCAACCTCGACCAGATTAAAAAGCAAATGGTGCAGGAGGGAAAGCTTCCAGAAAGTGTGCTCGAGCAGCCAGACGAACCGATGGGACCTGGTCTGCCCATTGCCTCGATCCACGAGAGAATCATTGACTATTTCCAGAGACAATTCAGGCTTTGTGGAATTAATTTGATCAATTACTTACCGTGCTCTACCTTGTTCAAAAACGAAGTCACTTTGCACACAGACACCGCTATAGCACTCAAACTCAATCTTCAGGGCCAAAAACATGGCGGCGGCAAGTTCGTCATGGCTCAAGCCTACAAGGGCCTGAAGGATGGTTCTCTAGTTTTTTTGAGCGAAAACGACTACAATGGAGCCCATATTATATTCGGGTTCAAGAAGCCCATCTTGGTCTACGAAGTGGGAAAAATTGTTGATACGTCTTACAGCAATATCACCCGACTTACGTTCAGTTTGCTCCTCACTGTGGTAGAAAACGGCGTGGAGACACTGATGGAATTCAGCATGATTGACCAGGAGTACTTTGGGGTAATTGACGAGTTTATCAAGGCACAGAATATCAACGACAATTCTTATGATGACAAGTATAAGGAGAAGGTGAAGGAAGGAAAGAAGGAAGATGAGCAAGAGGTCGCCGATGATGCAAAGGATGAGGATGATGAAGACGAGGAGGATGACGACTATGCCGTTGGTGACGATAGCGAAGCTGGGGAGGATTCTGGAAGTGATGCGGAAAGTGCTAGTGGCTCTGACAGTGATAGCGAGGACGAAAGTGGGAGCGACGGAGACGATGGAGAAGAAGAGGGAGAGGAAGAAGAAGACGAGGAAGAAGATGGGGTTTTCCTGAAAAGCAAGGAGGAGTGAATATCATGCTGAAAGATTATTCTCTTAGCTGGAATATCACTGAGGGAACGGTCTACTTGCGACTCCTTAATGACCCAGGGTATCGATGCCACATTCCGTTTCACACCTCTCGATCGGTAGCAATTGCTAATAATTGTGCTTCCAGTTCTACACCCTTCTACACCACAGTTGCATTTCTGTAATATCGTGTATTATATGAGAGGACGACACCTATCCCCATTCGTAGACCGTGGTCTTGTGTCATATACTAGCGTGATATGGTCCCACGCATCTCCTAGTTCGAACCGTAGCCATGGACCACCGCTTCCTCTACTTGTAGCTGGCACCGAACTTGTCCAACAACGAGAAGAATCTTCCTCTCTTGTCAGCAGTCCATCTGTGGTCACCCAACTCTTCGAATTCGTTGAACACAGCCTTCTTGGCCCTCTGCTCCCTCAACACCGTCAATCTTCTGTCCAACAACTTTCTGTTGTTCTCGACGTAGTGGTCTCCCACGAGGTAGCCTCCCACGAAGAACCCTCCGGACAACGCGTAGCCGGGGAGTCTGTCCCACGATCTGGCGAAGGTCTTCCCCACGAGGAGGACCTGCATCCTTCTGGCAAGAAGGCCTAGGGCAGTACTGAACAAGATTCCAGAAGCAGTCGGCATTATGGATGATAAACTGTTTGAATTTAATTGGGCAAAAATTTTAGTGTTTGGTCACGTGCACGCGCCATATCTGGTAGCGCCGAACCCTGTTGCCAGGACGCTGGTACAGGTATGGGTGGAAGCTACGGAGAGGAGGATCGAGCTAAGCGTGTGATTAGGGGAGAACCAGCTGGGACTGGTCATTTTGAAGCTTCGGGAATATTTTTCGGAGAAATTGATGTCCCGAGAAATTCGCAATGGTACAACTACCAAGTAGTTCAAAGCATACAAGAAAACTGAAATTGGTTCTTTTAGCTACTACCCGAGTATGGTACGAGACAAGCATAATATATTGGCCTTTACAGATATGTTCTACAAGCACGTAAGCGTTCTCGTAAATTAGAATGGTAGTTTTTGGAGAAGTATTTTACAGAGAGGTGTCAGAATTGGTTGAAAAATGAGACTACAACATACAACTACAAAGCTACCCCGTTTTCCCACGTACTTGGCATGTCTTCCTGCTGTACCTCTCGCAAATCGCCGATAATCGCATTTTTAATTAGATGCCACACTAGCATGTGGCTCAGGAACTGAAAAGAACCAAGAGCCTATAGAAGCTTTTATTCCTTCAAGTAATGGGCCACCCAGTGCCCCATACCGCTATTACCGCAGTCATAGCCCCACACGAGTCCCCAATGTCGAATTCTGCTATCTGATCTTGGGTCCTTGACATTTCCTAACTCGGTATAGATTCCGCAGTCAATTCCGCGATCATCAACGATAAACTCCACAGTCAAAATTGATCATAGGGAACGCCCACAGCCAGAGGACCCTTCCATATTTATACCAGCTGTTCGTTCAATTCTCTAGCAAGCCTCTCTACCGGTCTCTCGTCAACCAGCATGATCAACTTCTTCAAGGGCCATCCCACCAGAGCACTTCTTCCAGCGAAGCCCATTGCAGCCGCCTACCAACGGGTTCTCTTAGACTCCGACTACCTTTGCTACGACCAGGACCAGTTAAACCAGCATCCCCTAACATACGGTACCGATCCAGGTAACTACGACGTCAGAAAGTCTGTCAGTGACTGGAACAATCGCATTTTCCAAACTGACAAGTCCACACCCGAGAACATCAACTTGACTGGGGGAGCGTCTTACGGAATCGCCAACTTGTTGGCGTCGGCGACATCGCCTGAAGTCACCCAAAGAGCGTTTCTTGTCAGTCCTACGTACTTTCTCATCAACAGCTGTTTCGTCGACGTTGGTCTTGGTGAAAAGTTGACTGCGATCGAGGAGACTCGTCACGGACAGTACCAGATCGATTTGGAGTATCTCGAGCAGCAATTGGTCCACTACAGCGAAGGACTCGAGCCTGCTGAAGACAAAGAGATCAACATCATCAAGGATCCCCTCCGACCCGACCGCAAGTTGTACCGGTTCGTAATTTATCTTGTGCCGACATTTTCCAACCCTGGAGGCTTGACGTACTCCGTGGAGACGAGAAGGAAGTTGATCGAGTTAGCACGCAAGTACGACATGCTTGTGATCAGCGACGACGTGTATGAGCTCTTGGACTACACCGAGACTCCCCACCCCGTTCCCCGTTTGACGTATCTCGACATCGAATCCTTACCAAAGAACAAGACCTTCGGAAACACCATTTCCAACGCTACATTCTCCAAGATCATCGCTCCTGGGTTGCGTGTGGGGTGGCAGGAAACAGCGACACCTCTCTTGGTCGAGCAATTGGCCGTTACCGGGGCAAACAAGTCTGGGGGCACCCCTGGTCATCTAGCGACGTTGGTCGTGAGGGATCTCATTGAGTCTCGCGAGCTCGACAACATTGTGGACGGCTTCAGGAAGGTCTACAAGGCTCGTGCCCGCCGCATCGCTGATAGCTTGAAGTATTTACCGAAACTGACCCTGCTATATGGTGGTGACGGTGGGTACTTTGTGTGGATCGAGATCAACGGCGGTGACAACTTCGACCATTCCAGGGTGGTCAAGCTCTTGCAGGAAAAGCACAACGTGATCTTGGCAGGAGGAGAACACTTTGAGGTGGTCGGTGACACCAAGGGCTGGGGCAAGAACTCTGTTCGTTTGTCCTTGAGCTTCTTGACCGAGGATGAAATCGAAGAAGGCATCAAGAAATGGGGACAGGTTTTGCGAGAGGAGTACCCTGAATTGTACGAGTGAAACCATGCAGTCGTCACTTCATTCAAAAACAGGTTCTTTCTCCAGCCCAACCACTCCGAACAGTTATCACTACCAATTACATAGACGGCGCTGACATTTGTTAGCGGCTATTCGTTAGTACATATTCAGACATTAATCTTGCTCAGCGTAGATCTTGGTGTACTTTTTCGATTCTCATGTGTTTTCGATATAGGCTAAGTGTTATCATCAGTGCAAGAATTCGTGTTACATACTTTTGCAGAAAGAGTGTTGTTGGATAATTTTTGCTTCCATCGCCCAATATATACTTCTCGCACTGGGTTACCCGGACACAATATAATTTGCAGCAATAGCGCTAGAGCCAAAGGGACGAGCACAGACCAGAGAAGATCTTGCCTTCTTGTAAGAGAATTCTTCTCCCTACTTACAATTCTTCTTGTCAAAGGATTTTTTCTTTTCGGCTGCCAATTTGAAAGTTTTGAACAGACCAGAACCAGGGCTGTTGCTTTTCAATAGACAAGAGACTCATCATGTATTGGAAGCTAACTGATAGGCCACTCCTGTTGAGAGGGCACTCCCTTTCGCTTCTTACCTTGATTTCCTATGCTATAGATTGGTTGTTCTATCTTGGCTTGCTCATCTTTTTTATAATTTATGGAACCTTGGGTGCTCCTAGATATCACGAGTTTCTGCTTATCGATATATCCTTAAGGTACACATATATCGAGGAGGGAGATACTGCAGTTCCCATGCTAACGTTGATTATGATTGGCGTGGTATTTCCCATTTTTCAATTCATATCCCTTAGTGTGCTTCAAGCTCGTTCCTCCACCAGAACTCGAGCTGCTTGGGACATACACGCAGGACTATTATGTCTTTTTGGTGCAATATCGACTCAGTTGATGATAGTGTGCATTCTTAAGAACATTTGTGGCCTCCCTCGGCCCGACCTCATAGACAGGTGTATTCCCGCACCAGGGGAAGAGCTCGGACTTAGTTTAGTATCTATTGAAGTTTGCACCAATCCAGATGATACGCTATTGAGAGAGGGTTTTCGTGCATTTCCCAGCGGGCACCTGTCCACCGTTTTCTGTGGAACAGTTATAGCTAGTTTGAATATTTCAGCTAAACTACAAGCTTTTGATAAGAGAGGGGTTTCTTTCAAGCTCATTCTTGCCATGTTTCCTATAATGGCAGCCTGCTTCGTCTCTTGCACCAGAATTAGTGATAACAGACACTACCTACGAGATGTTGTTGCAGGTTCCCTTATTGGTGCATCGGTGGCCACTTGGTTCTATTTACAATACTTTCCCAGTATTAACAATCTAGAAAATGGCGGCAGAGCCTATCCACCACGAAGACTTGGTGTATCTAAGCTTTTTGGAAACGTGGGTGGTTTCTGGAAAATTCATGACATACTACCCGGTGCCTATGACGAGAAGACTCTAGACACACCAAAGGCAATAAAGAAACTCTCCGCAATAAATGATACACTCAGATGTAACGAAGAACAGGAAGTGCATACTTCAATGCTGGCAAATATGGAACTTGCAAAGAATGCTTTGAAACAGTTGGGAATCAAATCTATTAACTTGGCCAGTGATGATATCGAAAAGCGCTAGACAATATTCCGCGCTTTCTTTCGGGCAGATCTCAACTTACCAGTAGTGTTGTCCACCTCGTCATTAAATTGATCCAATAGTTCGTTCTGTTCCTCGACTTCGTGGTTGATAGCTTCTCCAATCTGTCGTTGTCTTTGGATAATTTTTCGGAGTTGGTCGATTTCCAAATCTTGTTCTTTATGTATTTGAATTTGGTGTTGCAAAAGCTCTTGGTTGTTTCGCCCAATGGTCTCGCTTGTTTCTTGTGGCTGTCCAAAGACTCTCCGAGCCGATTTTGCTGGTGCATCATCAGTTCCATTCCTTTGTTTTGTGTCCAATTTTGCAATCATATCATTCAAAAGCTCGGAAAGTTCAGTAATCTGATTCTGACGTCTTCCACGCTCCTTGGAATCAATTTTTAATTTGGCTAAAGAATGAACTAATCTGAGCAAGCTTGGCTGGTATATCTTGTTGATTTTCTCACGAACTTTGATCTTATCCTTTATGGTGTGACTGGACTGTTGATCTAGTATTTCCGTTTTGAGGAGCCTGGCAACTTCTAACCAGCTATTTTCATCTATGTCCTGTTCTTGTACTAGCAAGTTCCGAGAGCTAACGCCCCCCATATCACTCGAACGAAAATGACTGGGGGTGAACTCGAAGTTTGGAGGTAATTGCAAGAATTTATGCAAGAGTGGTATATTCTGGATAGCGGTATCCTTGATGGTATGGTTTAGGAATCTTGCGAGCTCAACTTTCCTTTCGTCAATAATCGTATCTGACCTATTTTTGAACCAATTGATTCTTTTGGCTGGCAAAGGATATGGGAACTCGCTGGTGTCTATTCCGAGATAGTCCGATAGTTCGTTAACCAATTCCTCGAACTCCGAGTATCTTCGCTTGATATCGTATGTCCGAAGAGGTAATGTGATGGTAATATTATAGTACACGGTTCCCGAGCTAGATGAAGCTGAAGGGATTGAAATGAATTCGGTCATACTCAAGGGAACCAACTCCGGAAGCTAGCGATGTTTGTTGTGTGGTGCATCCTGCCGTAATAAGCCCTGGAATCGCATCGTCTACTTTCGCACGTGACACATACACGATAAGCTACCCCCGGTAATCGTTTGATCACGTGTATAACCTCGGTTGCGTGACGTGAATTGTGATTGCAATTATTATTGCTAGTTTCGAATAAAGATAGCTACACAGCAATTGACCTCCAAAATCTTAAAATCGAAAAAGTTATAAGGGAAAGAACGAGATCCCAACCAATTTCTAGAATATTTTCTTCATTTCAAATTGGTTTCATGCCTTGCGTATTCTAAGTGACATATTTACGTCTATCATGTCATACGAAGCTACAGCGGATGAGCCTGTAGAGGCATCATCTAATGCTCAACAAACAGAAGCAAATTCTACAACGAGGCCTGACAATACTACAAGAGATAGTGATAGAACTAGTTCAGCTCAAGCTTCCACCTCTGACCTAGAAGATACTCCACTTCTTCAGAACTCAAGATTTCTCGACCCAGACGACCCAAAAGTATCGCCATTGAATCTTTACAAGGTACGCCTTCTCAGAAGCATTGTTATTGCCCTCATAGCCATCAACACTGTTCTATTCCTCGAGTTCTTGTTCAGTGATTTCATCAACATCCCAGGGTTTTTCAATCGAGGAAAATCGTTTGTGGAATTGGACCTCGCTCTTCTTTCGATTTTTAGTAACCTTCTAACATTATGGAACTTCGAAGTTTCGGCCTACTACGAGAGGGTATTGGGTTATGCCAGCAGTAGCTTGATTGTCGTAACGTTTATCGTTGCGGTATCAGTAAGGGCTACTAGAGAAAAACTCGGCTTTGTTGGCACATTTATGCTCATCTGGTCAGCATTAAATATTCTTTTTGATTCCTTTGTCGATTGGGGTGTGGAAAAAGGAAGGCACCATCAGGAAATCAAGTATACTGGTCGCATTGAAAAACGCAAATCAGTGTATGAGCTTTTCATCATGTTTTCTAAAACCGTGGTCAAGCTATTTCTTTTGTGGTTGGTCTGGAATATCAGCTTAACACTTTGGCTCCAAACCTTCGATACACATGAAAAGCCCTGGGGCAAGTTGATAAATGTTGACGATGGCCAGTTCAGGGTGCATTTGGCGTGCTTTGGAAATGTGCATGACAAAGAAGGAGAGGAAAAGCAGCCAATATTGTTGATCGAAGGAGGCCAATTGAGTTCCTCCGAAGAGTTCCAGGAGTGGATCGAAGAATTATACCACTTGAAAAAGATTGACAGATATTGCGTGTGGGATCGCCCTGGCTATGGGTGGTCAGATAGCGCTCCATCGCCAGTATCCATGAGCATTGTGACTGAATACTTAAGCGAGGCATTGGCTCAGGAAGGTATTGAAGGTCCATTTAGTTTAATTGGGTTTGATATTGGAGGTCTATACTCGAGAATGTTTGCTTCCAAGTTCCCTGGAAAGATCCATTCGTTGCTATTTGTGGACAGTTGGCATGAGGATTTGCTTAAAATAAGACCATTTAGTGGTCCAAATAGGAAGAACGAAGACAAGAGGATTTTCAAAAATATTCTCGAGTTCATGGATACTTGGAGAGGCATTAAGTTGTGGTTCAAGGGAGTCGTTTCTCCTTTGGGATTGGTGCAAAATGTGCACTGGTTTTTGCATCCTAAGAGATATTCTTCTAAAAGCAGGATCTTTGGAAGGGACATGAAATATCAGTCCAGATATATCAGAGCAAGACTCCAGGAGCAGACCGCGGCATCCATCTTGTCTTATAATGAAATCAAGAACTCTGATCTCCATAATCTTCCGGTGAGTGTAATTTCGTCTGATTTCATGATCAAAAACTCTTTGAATTGGGGCAAGTGGCAACGAGAAATCACCAAGTTGAGCGACAATACCATCGAGTGGGTGATCGCAGAAAACAGTGATCACAAGGTCTGGAAGAACCCTAAAGGACGGGACCAGATACAGCAGTTGTTGCTCCGGTTGGTGAGTGAAAAAAGAAACTACCAGGAGTTATCTACGAGTGGTTCTTTGAAAGAGTGAACCGGAAGTATGGTATAGCTAATGAAAGAAGTGCGACGAGAACGTATAAATGTAGCTTGGTGGCCTCTTTGTCTCTTTTATCCTTCCTGACAAAGACTGATCAGATTACGAGCATGTGCCGTAGCACATGAAGATGAGGCGTTTTACGTAATCCCAGCCCCCCTCGCTCACAGCTCTTCGCAATTCGCGGTAGTACTACGGGGAAAAATACGGCACCGTGCGGCCGGGCGCGGGCTCATCACTGTAAGTCGCGTAGCGAAACACCGTGGGGATTCTGTCCAGTCACTACTTACACGACTGGGTCGTGGTAGCGACCGCAAGAAAAGTACCCCAGCCATGCTTTCGGACCTACGAACCTAGTACGCTGAGATGCCCCGGTTTGTTGCTTTGCAACGCAGCCATTCCTTCTCGCTGGTTGCGGCATTTTGCTGAAACTCCGGCCACTCTCTCGCTAGATCTTGCGAACCCAGCGCCGCACCGTGCTGGCCGCGCCGGCTTGACCCAACCGCAAACGCCATGAGCTTCGGCTACTACCGTCGGCCTGGTCCCAGCGTATCACGAAGCCGTGCCTAGACAAATCATGCTACCCAACGGGCCCAGCCGCGTAGCCATACCTTGCCATTCCTCGCCATATCTGTCCCTCGTCTCGTGCCAGCACCTCGCTTACGAAATATTGGCCACCACCAAATGTTTCGCTAGCGCACACGACCCCCAGCATTTGTATGAGTATGTGCGCTCCCACACTTTACACCTCCTCTTTACCCAACACACGTTAGTTCTGCCACAGACGCTCGGCCTGTTCCACGAATAGCCGCTTCGCCATCACCGTTTTCTCCCGGAACCTGTTTGGCACACTCTCACGTTTCATCCTGGACATTTTTCGCGGGTTGTCTTTGGTGTTGGTGTCGTCAACAATCAGCTGGCCTGCTTTCCTCTAGTCCATACAGCATCAGTCCTTGAGATCTCTGCTACCGATCGTCCGCAACCGTTAAGCCCATCCTGGAGTTCTTTTTCACGGGCCCTCTATAGCTGGTTGCATCCTTTTGCTAGGTCCCATTCTTTATTATATGCCCTTCCATGATGCCAGAAAGTTCCTCCAGGGATATTGGTAAGCCGCTTTCCAGAACCTTGTCTTCCATGTCCAACGCAAAGAACCTGGCTGCTGCTTCCATAAGCTCCCCTCCATCTAGCATCCCTCCATCTCCAGCTCCTGTTGCCGCTGCACCTGTCCCCGCAAGAAACAACTCCGTCCACACGTTAGCAAGGCTGCAGACCTTGAGCTCCTCTACCGGAAACGTGGTACCACCTTCTATTGCAAACGGTACTGGTCCTTCACAGCTGCCATCTTTGGGTGCGAGAAGATCCTCCTTTGGGCTCAACTTCTTGAACAGTTTCAATGCCATGAGGTCGGGACACCAGCCCTCTTCTCCACCAGCTGATGCTTCACAGGTGTTCATGTCAAACAGTCCAACCATAGCAAACTTGAATAATTATGCCTCCACCACCCTTCATGATGAAGCTGTCGAAAACGCTCGCCGCAATACCGAAGAGCACAGCTCCAATACTAACAGTGATTCCGATGGTGCCGCACAACTTGCCACCAGTGAAAGCATGACCGATCTTAATAATACCACTCATATTGGAACCAATAATGACCTTGAGAACGGTTCAAACGAAGCGAATGAAACGCATCAAGAAAGTGGCGACGCAGAAGAAGATGTCTTGGATGTTGACGACGATAAAAACGGCATGGACAAGGATGGATGTTACTCCATACGCTTGACACCGCTAATCGACCATTCATCATCTGCTTCTGGGCTTTACTTCTCTCCATTAATCAGAAAGATCAAGCCAGTGACCAACATTTCCATTGGTCGGTACACAGAGAAAAATAAGGCGGCTGCCCATGCACCTCAGGGATCATCGGCTCCTATTGTGTTCAAGAGCAAAGTTGTTTCAAGAACCCATGCATTATTTGAGTGCAATGGAGATGGGCAGTGGTTTATCAAAGACTGCAAGTCATCATCTGGTACATTCTTAAATCACATCAGGTTGTCACCAGCATCACAAGAGTCAAGCTTAATGCCGTTAATTGATGGTGATATAGTACAGCTTGGGATGGATTACAGAGGTGGAACCGAGGAGGTTTATAGATGTGTCAAGATGAGATGCGAATTTAACAAGAGTTGGCAACGAAAGGTCAACCAGTTTAACCTTGAAATTCACAAGAAGTTGAAGAATTTGCAAATTAATGTTGATGACACCAGTGCATCAAAGCAAGTCGCGAGTGCCCTTTCTGGTTCGATGGAAGAGCTTGCAGAATGTGCAATTTGCTTGAATAAGATAGAGCCATGTCAGGCTTTGTTCATGAGTCCTTGCTCCCATGCATGGCATTATAAATGCATAAGACCGATAATAATCAAAAGCTATCCACAATTTTACTGTCCTAATTGTCGAACAATGTGTGATTTAGAAACTGATCTAGACGAGGATGAATAGTTTTATTGGGACATTGCTGAAGGAATACCAAAACCTGCTGACTTGGGTGGAATAATTGACCGGATCACATTCACCTTTCTTCCCCTTACTTAACCAGCAATTGAAACCTTGCCCTATTTTTCACATAGTCATAGAATATAGGGTCAGAAAATCCATTATTGCTGTGAGGGTTACTATTAGTCTCTATATTTGATCAATGATAGAGCTGCTTTGCAATCATCATAATTAACTTGCTGGTGATTACATCTCGCCTGCGTACATATAGTTTGAATTGGATATTCTCAATCGATTACGAATATATATATCATATTTCTGAAAATGTCTTTTCGACCATAGTGGTAGTTCTTATAAAAGTGCTGAGAAGGTGTGAGTGAAAATGATTCTTCTCTTCTACCCTTAATTTTAGCCCATTGATGTCATGTCAACAATTCGAGTCATTCTCTAGTAAATTATAGATCAGTACTGGAAAACAACCGAAGGATCGCATTTGCAACGTTAATCAAAGAAAAAAAATTTAAGCTAGGAAAATTAAGCCCGATGCGGGGGTCGAACCCGCAGCCTTTTGATGTCTAACATAAGAGTCAAACGCTCTACCGATTGAGCTAACCAGGCGTTTCTCGGTCCAACGTTTATTCGATGTAGTTGTGGTATTATTCCACATAGGAAAATGTTTTTGGGAAGTTCATCGCGCCGTGAGAGTGCGCGTCTACACGTTATCCGTTTGCAACTACAGAAAATTGACTGCACTTTAGGTTACGTCGTATGTTGCTAGGCCTCCTCTTAAGGACAGAGTATTGTAAGCTCGGCCCTTAGGGGAGGATGGTCAAAAGCTAGAGGTATATAGATGTAATAAACTACCCATTTTGCAAAAAAAAAAAATCGCGCGTCTACAAGATTTCCTTTTGCAAATTCCAAAAATTGACGCCACCGATTGGTTACGCCGTATGCCTCTAGGCCTCCCCTTAAGAGCAGAGTATTGTAAGCTCGGGCCTTTGGGGAGAATGGTCAAAAACTAGCGTTATATAGATGTAATATACTTACCCTCGTGCAAAAAAACAAATTATCATCATACTTCAATGATATTGCACATTCCCCATTATATGCAAATTGCTTTCTATCATTACTGATTTCTATTTAATTAAAGTTTATCGTATATCTTGCTCCCAAATGGAGGTCGAAATTGGAGAATTGAATATAACTATTAATAATCTTGTCACGATGTTCTCTTGGAATTTTTTTGTTTCTGCTTGTATTTAACAATTTATCATTGTAGTCGACCTAGATGGGCAGTAGGCGTATGCACTTAAGCAAAAGAATTTTCGGATCTACCAACTTACATATCCACAGGCTGACAATCGCTGCGTTTAGCTTTCGGTGCTTCTAAATGGGGACCTTCACGATTAACAATTTCCTGCGGCTAAACTTCGGCTTTAACTTAAGTAAGATTTCGGCGTATAATTCAGTCGATCTACACATACAAAAATAGGGCGGGATATGAACCAACCGATGACACTAATTTGCATTTACATTCAAATATGTGGGTTCCCAGGATGAAGAGACCATCCTTCCAGCAGCGGAATATCTGCAGTTCCTAACTAAAACGAATACAACAAGACTGATGCACCAGCAAAAGAATTCTAATTACAAAGTTTCAAACGAAGGCAGATGAAAAAACTCACCAACTTGATCTTAACAGCATCCTAATCTGTCTTTACAGGTGCCTTTTTTCCCTATTTGGGCCATTCCCTCATTTTTTATTTTAACATTATCTAATTAGTCCCTAAAATAAGGAGCTACACCTTTTCTAATCATGATGCAATCACGACAACATGTAATCAGTATTACAAATATAATTTAATCCTTAACCTCAAAACTCGGTTATTAAAATTTAGCCAACATACACCTTATCTTATCATATTGATCCCCTTCCCATTCATCGATGAGGCCACGTCGATGATGGCAGGGTGCAGGCGACGGGCATCGCAGTGTCGCTGTGCTCTGCGCCGCTGCACACCACACTCTTTCGCCCGTGGCCCCAACGGCACCCAATGGCCCCTCCCACACCCCCCGCCGTCCGCTGCCGTCTCCCCCCACGCTCCACACTCCCATATCCTTAACTCCGTGCCCGACCGAGCCCGATCCTGCCCTCCGTCCCTCTCTCTCCAACTCCACATCTGTCACTTTTCTTCTTTTTTTGCAATTTCCTGCAAATATTTCCTTTCCTCTACCATGCTCCTCTTTCTTCCTCTCCCTCTCCGCTCCCTCTCCTCTCCCCTCTCTACGTAGCCTGTACCCGTAGTCCCGTAGTCCCGTAGCTCCGTAGCTCCGTAGCTCCGTAGCTCCGTAGCTCCGTAGTCCCGTAGT
>JAJMGE010000074.1:0-17534 GCA_030568475.1 Suhomyces choctaworum
GGTGGAAACATTGGAGCCGAACTCTTGGACGGCCTCGTCGGTGCTGACCTCGGTGCCGGTGCAGGTGCTAGTATCTCCAAGAAGGGCCTTCAAGCCGGAGCTGGCGCTGAAGCTGGTCTCAACGTTTTGGGCGGTCTTGTTGGAGTTGACGCTGGTCTTGGTGCCGGTCTTGACATCTCTAAGAGAGACCTCGCTGCCGGACTTGGTGGAAACATTGGAGCCGAACTCTTGGACGGCCTCGTCGGCGCTGACCTTGGTGCCGGAGCGGGGGTTGACATTTCTAAGAGAAGTCTCGATGTTGAAGCTGAACTTGGTTACGGTTTCTTCGATGTTCTCAGACAGAGCTTGACTAATGTTGGCCAAGGAGTCATGAAAACATTCTCTGGTAAGGTTCCAAGAGCTGCTTTCACTGTTTCTGATGTTGCATGGGTTAAGGATGACTTGTTCAAGGTCACTATTAACTTCGAAACCATTGAATCTGCTAAGCTCTTCGCTAAATTCCAAGATGAGTTGAGAAACCTTAAGATTGAAAACACTGGTGTGGAGTCCGAAATCCTCATGTGGGACGGATCTTCTGACAGTAAGATTGACAACTTTGCCAAGTGGTCTTCTACTGTGATGGTCAAGGCCTCTAAACACAACAACCTTTACTGTCTTCCTGATGACTTCGCTATCAAGTTCAACTGGGACGCTAGAGACACCAGCGAATTGCACAACCAATGGAAGCAATACTTTGATACTACTTATGAGTACACTGTCTCCAAGGACTTCGGAACTTCGGAAAGTTCCGCTAACAACTTTAGGGTTGAAAAGAGATGCTTAGAATCTTCTACCAACACTACCTCAATTGCTGATGCCAAATTTGATGTTGGTGAATTGGAACAATGGCAAGCTCCATCCAATGTATTGCCAAACTTCTGTTGGACTAAGCATTGCTCCGCTTAAGCTCCCGGTAATATTCTAAAAAACGACACGTTTTCATTCAGAGCCTCATTCCCTTAATACTTCATAAAATCGGTGCTATATTCATTCTAATCACTTGTCCACATATGCCGACGTTATTCACCAGTTTAGTTAGTTAGTTCAGAATTAATTTGGTATATATGTTCAATTGACTTATGATAATTTGAATTGATTGACCTGTAGTTTCACCTTGGCCGAGATGTGCTCTACTTCTTTCCTATGATGGCATGCCCTGTGAGTGTCGACTTCACCGAGTCAGCGTGACTCCTGCATGGTGGTCATGGATGGTGTGATGTCTATTGCACTGGTAAGGTCAATTTTGCTCTATTCTATTTGAAACATTATGTGGCTGCATTTCTGACAACTGGTGAATTTCTGAGTCAACTGCAGCCGCCGATGACTGGGCCACTTCGTTACTAGTAGAAGCGCTGGATCTTCGCGAAGACCTCTTGGCAAGCACCGCGTCGTACTTTCTGGACTTGCGGTCTTTGAAGGAGTTCCAAGAGAAGTAGCCCACGGGAACGTAGGCCAATAAGGCGGCTTTTGCCACCATTTCGTACCACAGACCGTCGTCCACAAATTGGAGACTCAAAAACGTCAAGATCATCTCGGAGACAAGCGCCACCGGGAAGGTGAAGTAGAAGTTGTGATACTGCAACCAGAAGAGAAACCATGGCGAGCCCCTGGTTTTGATGCGGAAGGCGTGGTAAGAAAAGTGGAACAAGTTGGCGAGGCACCATGACACGATCAAGAACGAGTACGAGGTGTGCTTGGCGACCCGCGGGTGGGGGAAGATAACAGCGTAGCACACCCAGGCCATTCTCACGCCGTTGCACAATGCCCATAAGTCGTGCACGGCAAACAGCTTGTACACCACCGTCTTGAGCATGAAGAAGCTGACCAACGGGATCATGGACACCACATGGAAAAAGTCGGCGATGCCACCGGGCAAGAACTTGCGACCCACCAAGGGCAAGAGAATGGTGAAGCGGCCCAAGCAGCAGAACCAGAGCGTGGCGGACGCGGTGTTCCAGAAGAACACGAACTTGAGGTGTGTGGGGAGGGAGTAGCGGGGCATTTGGAGGAGGGCGCCGTGGAATTGGCGGAGTGGGTGCAAAGAGTAGCGGGTCCGCAATGGCTGTAAATGGCGATTTGGTGGAAGCGGCTGGGGCGAGCAAGGTTGGCGGTGCGCGCACGACCCAACAAGCGCTAGGTGATTTTTTTAGGCAGCACCAGCGGAATCCACCGTGGCAGCCATGAGAATTGTTTCGTTGTTAGCGGCAGTTTTCGCCGTAACGTGTATGGTGCACGCCGCCTGGTCCAAGGAGGATTACGAGATCTTTAGTTTGAACGACAAGCTCCAGCAGGACTTGGGAAAAGACGCGACTTTCTACTCGTGGTTGGAGCTTACCCGAGGCCCCAAGTCCACGCTCAAGGAGATCACCCAGGCGTACCGGAGGAAATCGAGGCTCCTTCACCCGGACAAGCTCGGGGGCTCGACCAAGAAGAAGAGAAAGGATGCGGAGGAGCGTTTCCAGCGGTTGTCTCTCGTGGGCAATATCTTGAGAGATCAGTCGTTGAGGAAGCGATACGACTACTTCTATGCCAAGGGGTTCCCCACCTGGAAGGGCACGGGATACTATTACACCAAGTTCCGGCCTGGTTTGTTGTTTTCGTTGTTTTTGGTGTATGTCTTGGTCAGTGGCCTTCACTTTGTCGCGTTGAAAATTAACAGAACCCAGGACTACAAGCGGATAGTTGCCCTCAAAGAGCAGATCAAGCGTCAGGCGTGGGGTGGTTCCTTGGTGCCGCCTTTGGACGGGTCGAGCAGAAAGGTCCAGAGCGAAATTGGCAAGGCTTTTCTCGTGCATGCCGACGGATCAGTCCATTACGTTGATGCCGACAACGACGAAGAAACCATTCCCTTGGAAGAGTCCGACATAAACACGTCTCCCGGCTTCAAGGACTCCCTTCTCTTCAAGATCCCCAGCCACGCGTGGAATTTCACCCTCGGTAGATGGACCAAAAAAATCGAAACCACTGTCACTTACAAGGCAGAAACCAAGGACGGTATAGAGACAGAGCCAGAGGCAAAAAAGAAGTCAAAGAAACAGACCCAGCGGGGCAAAAAAGTGGAGTTGCCCAACGGGAAAGTGATATATTCCAGACCCAAGAAGAGATGAGTGGTTCTGCTACTGTTGTCGCAAACCATTCTAATAAATATGTATTACGCTATATGCAAAAAAATTATTCTTTGAATCATTTGGAATCATTAGCAGGTCGTTTTACTCATTGTGCCTAGGAACTCTTCGTAATTCATTATTCAGCTCTCCTTCTTCATCTGACGAGCTCGAACCAGATAGGTTATCGAGAAAATCGTTCTCTTGATAACTGTCCTGGTATTCGTCATGGTCCCCAGTCTCTTGTTCATCATCCAAGTCCTTTTCGAGGTGGTTTCCTGGTGACATGCTCAGGACCCTAACGTCGGGCATGGGGGCCTCTTCCATAGTATCGTCATCTTCATCGTCCACGATATTTTGGTCATTGGAGTGGTCGTTAATAAATGAATAATGGTTGGACTTGTCACCAAGAATTATTGGAGCTTTGGGCTGTGAATGGCTATCACCAACCGCATTGCTGTCATAGCTATCGAGGTCGAGATACCCCACGGCCGAGGAGCCGAATTCGTCGTTATCTTTTGAGTCCATTTCGTCTCCTTCTTCAGATTCCGCTCCCAAGACAACGTTGTAGGTCTCTCTGGTTTTGAGCAACACGTCGTTGACAAACCACTCCCAGTCTTCGGACAGAATTGCTTTCACAATTATTGGAGAGATCAAGTCCGGCTTGTAGAGCGAAGTGAATTTCACCACCTCCTCACTAACAAGTATTAAATGTCCCATATATCCCGGCCGAGGATAGTCATCGTTTCGATACGCTCCAACGATCAACTCGGTCAAGTCACATTTCTCTGGGTTGAATAGCTCCACGATCAAAAAAGAATTGTACGAGTTAAGCTTCCCGTTGAAGATCTGTTGAATCAAATCAAAAACCACGTTATGGAAGAAGTTGTGCCAGGGGAACTTTGTGAACTTCAAGATGATATCAACGAGAATCCCCAGGTCCACCAACTTGATTTTGAAAAGATCACCCACACAAGCATTGGCCCTGATTTGTTCATCTCTCTTCTGGCACACAAATGGGTTATCTGGAGAAATGGTGGGCTCCTCGTCTTCCGAGTCATCATCGTACTGGTCCGTTTTCAAAGAATCGAGCACTTTGCTGTAGTCTTCATCCTCTTCGAAATGGATGTCGTCCAACGACACGTCGTCCAAGCTGTTGGTGACATCGTGAACTGCGAGCTCCGGAAACCTAGAAGACAGGGGTCCGAAGCCAATCGACTCGTTGAGCGCGTTCTTGAGTCTTTTATTTTGCTGGGACCGGATGTGGTCTCGGATCTTGATTATTTTTTTAATCTTTCTGGAATTGAGGAGAATCATATTGGAACAATGTAATAATTCGGCGATCAACTCGGAGATCTTGAACTTGGTGAAGCCCAAGATGGGGCTCGACTCGGTTTGTGGTTCGTCCGATCCTCCCACCACCAATGATGTCAAGTGGGACAAGTTCTCAGAGAAGATTTGTAGCATTTCTCCCAAGTAAATAGGATCCCTCGGCCCAGGGGGATTCTGCTCAAAGTCCTTGAGCCACTGGAACATGATGTAGGAATTGACTTCGCCAGTTCCGTTGTCGCCATTGGTCAACATCGAGCTATACGAGCCGCAGTTCAAGTCATAGTCGGAGTTGTTCTTTCTAATAAGCTCTATTATGATACCCACGCAATTGTTGATACCGTGCTTATTGGTTTTGTAGGTGTGGGTGCTTCCAGGCACCTTGTACAACATGATGTCGTGGATCATGGTGTTGACGATTTTAGGGGACACCAACTCGCGGGTCAATTGGTTGGGTCCGATGTTGGTCTCGAGCACCACCGCCAAGGCAGTGCTGGAAGAAATGGTGATGAGGGCCTTGATGAAATCGGTGGCGGCGGTCTGCTTGAAGAACAAGTGGTGGTTGGGAATCCGTCTCACGTGCTTCAGGGAGGCCAACTCGCTTTCCGAGGGGTCAAACTGGCTGGGGTCTGGCTTTAGTATATCGATCAACTTGGGAACCAAGCCCTGCAGCGACAACGTCTCGAGGATTCCTGTGGGCGAGTCGGGCTTGTCGGTCTGGATGATGCGGAGAAAGAAGTCCATCAACATGGGGATCTCGATTCTGCCGAGAAACGTGTCGACGAGCTGGGGCTGTCTCCTGACAAAGTTCAAGAGCTCGATGCTGTTGGTGTCCATCAACTGGTCCAAGATGTGGATCAAGTACGACACCGACGGCGAGCTCTCCTCCAAGTTGGGGAGCGACAACACCAGCCAGAGCTTGGACATGAGAACGGGGGTCTCGATGACGCGGTTCAGGATGATCCAGAGGTCGATCGACAAGATATCCGACGATGTCTGGACACAGCGGCGCATCTTGTCGTCGGGGGACTCGGCGTGCTGGGTGGTGGAGCCGTCGGCGTTGTCGGCATCGTTGTCGTCGTGGTTGTTCGGGTTGTTGACGTCGTCCTCGGCGATGTGGATGTCGGTGTCGGAATCGGAGTTCTGGGGAGAGTCCAGCTGGCGGATCAACGTCTCGAGCTCGCGCTCCTCCTTGAGGTACTGCTGGTGGAAGAAGTCCACGCTCTCCACGAGATAGTCGAGGAAGCCGCTGAGGATATGGGGCTGGAGCAAGAGTTCCAAGAGCTTGACCGCACGGCCGTCTTTGGTGGAGGCGGCGGCGGAGTCGTTGTTGGAAGACGTCAATGATGCGGTGTCGGAGGCAGCAGTGGCGCTGGCGCCCGCAGAGCCGTCCAAGCTCTGCAGAAACTGGAAACTGCCCTGCTTGTTGTTGAAGTTGCCCTTGATGTTGTGGAGCTCGGAGAGCAACTCTTCAGCCAACACAGCATCGCCAATGAGGTCCTCCACCGTGACGGAGGCAAAGTCCTGCACCGTGTCCAAGTACTTCTGGAGCTGGCTGTTGCTGTTGAGCCCGTTGGAAAACGGCCAGAATGACATGGTAGTCCCGGTGGTGGCAAGGGCTGGATCAGAGGAGTGCACACACGGTTGTGGAGAGGCGGATGGATAGGATGGGGAGGTGTCGGTGGGGACACGAACAAGGACAGCAACGGGTGGATCTCGCTAAGCACACAGCATTCAGCTGGGGGGTGTCTGGGGCGATTGATAAGGACGTGGGTCCAGTGCTCGATATTGTGAGCTGGTGAAGGTGGGGTCACGTGAGACAACAGAGGCTTTTCCACGTCTTGGGGGCTACGGTAATCGTGGGACGTGTGGGAGGGCCGAGTGGTGCATTGCGGGCACGGGCGGGCCGTGGGGGTATATATGATAGCGCTGGGTTGCGGTATGGATGGTTTGGGACCGTGGTCGCTGAGGTGGAGAGACTAAAAAATCAGGTCCGAGACTTGGAAAAGCCACAGACGCATCCATGGAGGTCGAGGCGGGATCTGGACCGTGACTCATAGTGTGGAGAGCATTGGATCGACCCGACTCGCCTGGTAGGGCTGATTTAGTGGTGTTAAGCTGGTCCTGATCCGTGATAGCGCATTCCAAATTAGGCAACCGCGAGCACGGAAACTCTAGGGTTCGATGCGTCCATGGATTTGATTAAACATAACGACAACTGTTTATCCTAGAAGTTCCTCAGCTGTGGATTTGTTCACCCATCCGTGGGAAGAGCTCTCAAGATATCGAGGGCCCGCTTGTATTCTCGCTCGTAGAACCCTATCAATTCCGTCGCGTATTCCCGAACAATATTCTTACTGTTTGCAGCCGTGTGTTTGATCCATTCGTGGATAGTCATAGCTTCCTCATTCTCCGGCATCGCCGAGATGAAGTTGGTGAGCTCGCTGTCGTAGTCGTCATGAAGATCATTCTGTGATTTTGTGAGCTCTTTCAACTCAGCAGAAGTTCCTTCCATGTTGTTGAGTGTTTCCAAAAACGGTCCCACCGATGATGGAAGCCAAGTGACATTTCCCAGCTTATCAGCATCACTCAGTCTTCTCCGTAAACTGTGCCTCTTGTCGGTTTTCTGTGGGGTGCTGGACTCGATGCCATTAAGTTCTGGTATAGCTTGTACATCACTGTTACTTTGCATTGAAACGGACGATCTGGTGTACTCTGCAAAAGGTTGGGAAACGTTGGAGCTTCGATCCCGAAAGGAGCTTCTTTCAATGGTGCCTGCACCATTAGCAGCAGTTTTGGATCGCGGTTGGTCCTCACTATTTTCTTCAGTTGACAATGCGGTCGAATCCAGATTCAACTTGGTCTTTTTCGATGGTGAAGAGCTTAGCTTATCTCCTGTAATCGAACTATTGATCTGTGACCTTTGCGGCAGACCTTGCCTCACACTTGTAGAACCTTGCGCTTCATGTGAATTTTCTAACCTTATCCCTTCAGACCTGGAGTCTTCGACGACAGAAATGCTGTGGTTGCTCTTCTGAAGTCCATTATTTTCTTTATCACTATCTTCTGTGATCTCGTGCTTGATTTTCAAAGACTTATGGCTCGATAGGGAAGTGTCATGTTTCGTCACTTCCAGGGTTGTTGTTTCCAGTGTCCTTCTTGAAGCTAACTCCGTCCTGTTGTCTGCCAGCTTTTCCAAGTTTTCATAAGCATCTGTCTCATCTCCTTGAACATCATTATCTGCTTCTATTATTGACTTTGAAATAGCAGACTCGAAAGACTCGGAGTCCGAGACTTCCATAGATTTCAGTAGCTCTTTGTTGACCTCCTTTATATCTTTGATATACTCGGAGTATAAATTGTCGTCTGATACTTCGTCGTCCGAAGAGAAATTCAAAACTCGTCTTTCCAACTTTTGTGGCGAAGAATCATGACCAGCCTCAAGGGAAGGTTCCCTGATACTATTATTTACAACCTCATCAGAAACTTCATCAACCTTTGGCATGTTGGGTTCTCTTTCCTGTTGTTCAGAAAGATCAGACGGAATAATATCTTGCATTGCCTCCACATCGTCCTCTTGAACCTCACCACCTTCCTTTTCCATCTCTATCACGGTGGAAACTGAAACATCAGCTGGTAGCTGATCTTGAATGGGACTGTGGGCCGGTGGGTTTATTGCTTCATGAACCAAATCATTTTTGTCTTCATCGTCTACTTTATTCTTCTTAAGATTGAAGCTTTCCAATAGACTATTGGGCCGTTTTCTTTTCAAGCTAAAGAAATCGTCATCAAAGGAGTTATCGAATATATTCGGCTTGATCTTAAAACTTTCCGTCAATTTCAGCTTCCTTCTATTATGCGTTGAATCATCATGAAGTCGAATAGGTGATTTAGATAAAATATTATCCGAAGTCTTCTTGAGAGCTGTTTCCTCCTTTATTGGTTGCTCCAAAATAACAGGACTAACATTTCTTTCCCAATATTCCACGTTGTTTTCATCATAGTGATCAATATTATGGGTAGATGTCTCAAACTCCAATGCTGGAACTGGCGACTTTGATTTGCGAATAAGCTTGATCTTTTTAGCCTTCTTTGAATCGGAATCCTTCTGGCCTTGTTTAGCAGACGGGGAAGACACCCTGTTGAGCTCTGCTTTTGGAGGAGCCATGATTGCTAATTTGATGGGCTTATCTTCAACGTCACCTGGCGTATCAGTCTTTATAGCTTGTTGTTCGACTTGAATTGATTTGTTGACAGTGGAATCAAAGCTGGATTCAGGTACAAAGTCAGACTCTGATTGATACTCGGATGCAGAATCATCAGAGCCATCATCAGAACTCTCAGAAATCACTTCAGATTCACTTAAATCTTCATCTGACTGGACATTAGATGTCTTGGATTCGTCTGCCGTGATCAAGCCTTCAGATATTTGAGACTCATCATTCGAATTAGTCCCAGTTAAGTGCTTCACATCTTGGGCCATGTCCTTCAGTTGTCGATGAGACTTGAATGTCCTTTTGGTACCTGTCTTAATTTCAGGTAATGAGGGGCTTTCATGATCGTCATCGCTATGTTGACTCTTCTTTGTTCGCTGGCTCGTTGATGGTTCAACATTATTCAATACATCCAGTTTTTCGCCTGTAATAGACTTATCGTTTGAAAGAACTTCTGACGTTTGGTGGTTAAATTCCTCCAAATGAGCCACTCCTTCATCACCATCTGACTGGATAGATCCTATTTCATTGTCAGATTTTGGAAGACTCTCAACAGATGTAATGGACTCTTTCTTTTGAGTAACCTTCAGGGAAGCAGCACCCATTAGTTCGTTAAACAAGTCATCGTCTGGTAATTTATTCCAGTATGCATCATTCGGATCACTTCGTCTTCCCGATGCTCTTTTGGTCAGGTTTCGAATTGATTTGGTGGTGGTGGCTTCGAAATTTCTAGAATCATTCGGCACCGAGCTTTGCCTGATAGGTGATTCTTTCTCACGAGGCTCTGTGACCGTTTTTTCGTCAACATTAATGTCATAGTCAAGGTTTTCTTGGATATCGCTATCGAGTTTGAAAGAACTCAATTCTTGTGCTGGAGATTGGAAGTCGTCCCGAACCAGTTCTACCGACAGCAGTTTCGATAATATAACGGACTCGACATTTTCTTCCTCTTTATTGTTCTCAAAAGGTACGAACTTTTCACTATGCTCGATGTCTGAATCATCAGCAGACGCTTCAGAGTCTTCTAGTTCGTCACTATCATCGGTTAGCACTCCCAAGTATAGATTTTTGCTCGCGTTTCTAGTAGGCCGTCTTCTGGTGGTCTCCTGAGGGGGTTTTTCCTTTTCAGGAGTGTGTGATACAGGCAAACCCAGAAGGTCACCCTGTTCTTGACTTGTCTGCACAAAGTAGCAATGGGGAAAGTTTTCTTGATGTTCATTCATTGGCTCGTCGTCTCGTTCCCACTGGTCCAAAGTGCATCCGCAATATATACAGAATACCCTATCGTCACCGGTGTTCAACGGAGCATACACGAAACCTGCCTTCGACAAGCTGCGGCTATTCGGGACGAACCGTTTCTTGGAGTCTAAAGGAAAGGTCTTTCCAAACGTCTTGAGGCGGAAGTTGAAGGCATCAGGAGATACGGGGGACAGTAGCATGGACAATTTTTCATTTTTCCAGAACTGCATCCGTTCTTGCCAGCCATGATATTTCTCTCTAGAGCTGGCGGATTTCATCAACACTGCTAGCAAGCACAGCTCGTTCTTCTGGCAATGCTGAGCAGTTAGCGAGGAGATGGCGGTGTCAGTTTCGACCGTTTCTGGCTTGTGACATGATGAGCAGAGGACGCGACTGTAGTTGGTCTTTACAGGCGAGAAATAGAACCCCGACTCGATCAAGTCGTCCACCAAGGCTGGGCTGTTATGGTCATGCCAGAATAATTTCACAGAGCCGCCGGATAGAGTTATGGGCTCGGCAAAAGTGGCGACTCTGTTCTCTTTGAACTTCATGGATTCTTTTTTGGGCGGTTTCATTTCTCCATGAACATTGCGGGGATTGGTGTGGACCAGACCTTATCAGAAGGGGCAGGAAATGAAATGAGTCGAATCTGAAGAAAAAGCGGGTCGTTGCGGTGATATTTTGGCTGCTATAATAAGAAATCTTTGGAGATGCAGATGATGTTAAATGGCGGCGATGTTTATGATCCGACACGGTACGCGCGCGACCGGCGATGGCTGCAAACAAGAGTAAGCGACACAGATGAAGCGGATATACGAGCTGAGAGGTTTCCTGGGTTGCGGTATGGATGTTCTGACGAAGGCGGGTTCTCTAGATCTCAGTGCAAGAATTGCCATAATTGTTCCGAGTCTCTTTAAATCGACACCTTACTTGTTATCATGCTGAGACCTAACTTCTAGCCACGCTTGGAAATCTAATTCACGACAGTTTATGTCTCAAGTCATCGCTGAAAAGTGCTTATCAGAAGCTGGTGTTTTGACCTCCTTTGATACCTCACAACTACACGTTTCTAATGTTGTGAATTGACAAAAATTACTAAAGAATTAAAGATAATGGCAAGATATATTCTAAACTGAATTGATATCTTCTCACGATGACTGCTGAAGCCACTGTTAGAAGCCGTGGCCCACAAGCAACTGGATTGTTCTCAAAGCTTCGTACTTCAATTCGTTATCCCCATTATTGTCATCCAAGTATTGCATGATCAACAACTTGTACTGTCCACCCTTCTCTTGGCTGATAAAATCAATCAAATCTTGACCGAGGTTTTTGATCAAGAACTGGAGATCGTTCAACAAAATGACCTTTGCAGTGGTGCCACTGTATTCATTCGAAGACAACACCTCAAAGATCTTTTTCACGAGCTTGAATGACGAGTCCTTGAATCTACCAGCATTCTCAAGCCAGAATTCACTGGACTTGTGGGTTGGAGACGACCAGCTGATCAAGTTTGGGTTTTCCAATTCAGTCAAGTATTCGTCTAACGATGTCAATCTTGTTTTCACAATCTCATTCAATATGTCAAACAATGAAGTCAAGTCTGCTGTCAATTCTTCGTCACTCCCATTGGAAGCGAATTTTCTTTCCTTCAAAATGTTGATGGCGGTCAAACCATCGTGGAACAACAACAATTTGATGGTTTTGAATTGTTCGCTTTCAGATGTAGTTGCAGCAATGAAGTTTTTGAGGATGGCAACGGCAACTCTGACAATTTTCAACTTAATGGAGTCCTTAGCAATATTGAGCAAGCTTCCGATCAAGTCAGGAAAGTTGTGAATGATAGACTTGTTGATTGAAGGACTAAAGGACAATATCCAAGTAGCCAACAACAAGTTGTATGATAATTGCAAGCCCGACGAGTTGGGGTTTTTGGCCAGCGATGCAATGAGCGCATTGACAGGATTGTAATGGGCGACCAAGTTGGACTTTTCAAACACTGCTTTGTATTGTTTCGAAATCAAGAGCTCGAGCAAGAATTGGATACCGAGAAATTGAAAGTTGATGTCCTTGCTAGCAATGAAACTAGACGATGACAACACATCAAACACTCTGATCAAGACCTCGTTGTCTACCTTTGTATCTGATTCTATTCTTGAGGCTTTGGAAAGAAGAATGACTAAACTGTACAAGGACAAAGACTTGACAATTCCGTCCTTGCTTTCTAAATGCTTGATAAAGGGTTCATAGGGCAAGGAAGAATCAACCAGAGATAACTTCAACAAGGAGTCGATGAACTCCTGTCCAGGTAAGTTCAACAAAGCATCGTTGATCAAAGTGAGGATGTTTTTTAATACATCTTCTTTCTCGTTGACCGCCAACTTGTTCAAGATATTCAAAATAGTGTTCGTGTACAAGTCCAATTGGGACAATATGGTGGACTTTTTGTTTTCGGCAGACTGCTTCTCTAAGATCTTGATATGATTAGCATCATCTTCAGAGATTACCCCCGATCTGGACAAACCCTCCCATGGAATAATTCTCTCTCTAATGAGCTTTTTGGAATCGGACAAGAATCCACTGTCGATTACTAAAGGAGTCTGCTGGTTAGTACTGGATAATGATACACACGAAAAACGAAACTACCGCTGTCTGCAATAGCTGGAACAAAATTCCAATCGGTGTCGGCAAAGCTTCTCTTATCACTCTTTCCGGTCACGTTTGATAGCTTCTCAACCAATTGCTATACTGTCATCAGGATGAGAAACATGGACCACTGTGAAAAGCTCGATGACTTAATACATACATAATCCGATGACATTTTCAGTGGTTGGGGCTCCTTATTGATCAAGAGATATTAAGATTAGGAGTTTATGGAGCGTGGATAAATTGGATGAATATTGGTTCAAGCACGACCATATTATCTTGTCGCTTTACTTATCGAGGTACTCAGGGGAGCCAAAAGGATACATATTGTTGATGTAGCTGAGCCCGTGCCTTCTAAGTGTTGCATTTAAGGCAGCATTGAAGAATTGTTTGAACATTGGAAAAAAATTTGCCGGTCCCAGGAATCGAACCTGGGTTTGTTCGGCCACAACGAACTGTACTAACCACTATACTAGACCGGCGAATTTTCTTAAAAAATAATGTGCGTGATGGTCGAACGAACTCAATTTTCCGGAAATTCTTATTGTCAAAAAATTCGCTTCCTGGCTTCATTTCTGGTTACATACCAATTGTAGCAAAGGTGATATAATCTGACGATCAAAATACACAATGAGTGTCAATGAAGAAGAAAAAATGAGGTTGTCATGGTTGAATATCAAGGATGATATCGACAGCCCGAAAGCAGCTGCTGAGATCCCCAGGTTTGTTCTTTAGCATGGCTTGATTACGAAATAATAAGCTGAATTTCGTGGCTACGGGTTGAGCTGAATCTTCGGGTGCTTGTGCGATCTACATACAAATTTTCACCGCAAGGTCATATTTCTTGAATTGTTTGGCAAAAAGGAGGCAACTATCTGTTCACATTCTGAAAGGAGGAAATCGATCAAGTAAGGGTCACGATTCTCATTGAGAGTTAACTGAACCTCCTTGAGAACTACTTCAGTCGTTTACCAGCACCATCTGCATCTCGGGAAATTTTTCCTTTATAGGCATCCGCAAGGAAGAGGATTAAGCATCGTTTAGCATGCAAGGCACAGTTTGAACTTAGCTGTCCCACAGGTACCAGCGCATGCTTGCAGCTGCAGTTTTAGAGTTATTAACCAACATCGGTTCCTGAAGTCAGGGGGTTGATTGTTTAGATTCTGCGACTATTCGGCTTTCAAGTCTAGATGAGGCGTGCTGGTGAGTGGAGGACGATGTTACGTTGTTAACTATTTTTGGATGTTGACATGGTTGCAAAACTGTCGCAGCATGAAGCCTTACTTCGATGACATGTCTCCTGAAAGCAGGAGGCTGAGGAAACCGCGTATCGGAACTATCCCCCCTATCAGGATCCGGATAAACAAGCGCGAATTCTCGGTGACCAGGAACCCGCCTCCGATTTATGCACGCAATTAATCGATCATAACATTGTTGACTCCGATGAAGTGGAAAAGCGCGTGGGACCCTTCTTAATAAAATATACCATGGGTCACGTGATTTAACCCTTGCTTGGGGCATGACGCAATTACTGAATCCCGCTAAGGGAGCATCGCCATTTCGTGACTGTTGCGCATCGCAGATGAACTTCTCTGGCTAATGCGAAAGATGCTATTCCCGGTAGCACAGGGCAGAAGGCTTGTCTCGGGAAGCCTGTCCGCATCTGCAAGCAAAATTTGATCGGAAAGAGAATCCGTCTACTGTCGCATCTCGGCTTGGTTTCGGGATATTAAACCAGGACTGGCAGGGATGCGGTCTCCGATAGCGTGTGTGCAGAAATCACAAGCGAGATACAGTCGTGTGCGGACAAACGGAGCTGGACCCAAGTCTGTCGCAACAGGATTCCCCGATGAGGCAAGAAAAATTCTAGCGCGGTGTGAACAATCAGTCACCGGAATGGCAATCGTGAAGTGTTGATCTACCACGGGCCCGCGTACGAGTTAATTCACTCATGCTCTTGTTAAGGGAGGCATTTTTGATAGCAGAGACCTGAGCGAATTTGCCCCGTCTTCATGTCGTTGGTGGTTGTATGAGGCATTTCATTGAGCGAATTTCGTGCTGACGTAAGCAGCATTTCCACCTACCCCAGACTTTCTTCGAGAATGGTTGCAGCAGAGGGCCGCAAGCTTGCTGAAAATGACATCAGGAGTGACAGAGCTGTTTGGCTAGGAGAGGGGGCAACCAACGTTTACAGTCGACCCAAACCAGGATTACTACTCACGATCACGAAAATCACACGTATACCGATGTAAATAGCAGGTTGAATAGCACGATAAATCTGCGGAACACCAAAATCGTCTTCGCATGAAATCCGGGGAGACGATCGGAAATCTGGAATCAACAGCAGATCGAAGAATCAAAGAGTCAACTGTTTTTCTTCATCACATTTTTTCAAATCATTCGGATACTAACATTTCCAGACAAACTATAACTACAGTATAGAGCAGGCTGAATTTCATAGACTGTGTATTGTCACCCCCGGTGACTACAAAGCGTTCTATAGAAGCACGAACTTTTAATTTCGTCAGACTCGACAAAGCAAAACAAAGTTAAAAAAACATCAAAGTAGAAGTGGAGAACTAGAAAGGTACATTCTATCTAAAACTAGAAAGAGGTGCAGTAGATTAGTCGGAGTTTTCTCTGGCATATTCCTTGAACATGTCAGCGTCAGGAATGGAACCACAGATGGTTTCCACCATGATACCGGTGACCAAGTATGGGTCGATGTTGGAGGCAGGTCTTCTGTCTTCAAAGTAGCCGAAACCTTCCTTGGCGACAGATCTGGGGATTCTGACCGAGGCACCTCTGTTGGCGACACCCGAGGAGAAACCTTCCATGGAAGCGGTTTCGTGACGTCCAGTCAATCTCAAGTCGTTGTCAGATCCGTACAACAACAAGTGTTCCTTGTGTCTCTTGGCCAACTTGGAGAGAGCAGCCTCGATGTGCTTCATACCACCAGCGTGTCTCATAGACTTGGTGGAAACGTTGGTGTGGCAACCGGCACCGTTCCAGTCTCCCTTCAAGGGCTTAGGATGGAAGGAGATCTTGACACCAAACTCTTCGGCAACTCTTTGCAAGAGGTAACGGGAGATCCACAACTGGTCACCCATCTCGATACCTTCGCAAGGACCGACTTGGAACTCCCATTGGGAGGGCATCACTTCCGCGTTGATACCAGAAATGTTGACACCGGCGTAGAGACACGCTCTGTAGTGGGCCTCAATCACGTCTCTGGCGTACACCTTCCCGGTACCGACACCACAGTAGTAGGGACCTTGAGGAGCAGGGAACCCGCCCTTAGGCCATGCGTAGGGTTGATCGTATTGATCAAACAAGGTGTATTCTTGTTCCAAGCCGAACCACACCTCCTCGTCGGAGTGGGCCTTCATCAACTTGGCACACTCGTGTCTGTGGTTGAACTTGTTGGGGGTACCGTCGTTGTTCCAACATTCGTTTAGCACGATGATGTTGTCGCCCTTTCTGAAGGGGTCGGCGTAGAACGCCACCGGTCTCAAATACACGTCAGAGTCGTGGCCGGGAGCTTGTCCGGTGGAGGAACCGTCAAAGTTCCATTCGGGCAAGTCGTCCACGGAGGAAGGTCTTTTGTCCAAGGTCTTGCACTTGGATCTGGTGTTGCCCTCAGCGTCAACCCAGACGTACTCAGCTAACACCTTGCCGTTTTGGGGCAAGTCCAAGTATTTCGCTAATATGGCAGTTTGTTCGGTAATGGAGACCATGGTCTATGATGTGGATGCAAAAGCAAAGTAGGTTGGTGAATGCAGAAGAACTATTGTTAGTTAAAGAGGAGCAAGACCAGCTGGGGGTCAGGAACCATCCATATATATATAGATAAGAGTCAATACTGGTAGCAAAGGTTTTCGTGGCGGGAGCACTTACCGCAAACGCCATTTGTTCCGCGAAGTTTCTTTTGCTTGGAATTTGAGGCTTTTCTTTTTCCGGTGGGCCAGTCCCGACACCGCAGGTGTGCGGCGCAAGGTTATCACAGCCAATCACCACCAGCCCTCCTGCAGACCTGCGCCAAGGTGCGCAGCCTACCTTCGGGCCTGGACGTCTCTGTCCCGCACCTGTGGTTGAACAGGATCTGCACTCAATTATCTGGAATCCTGATAGTAGGGGGGAAAGCATTTACGCCCATCCCACTGCCCGAGGCATGTGTTGCCTCAGGCTCAGTTCACTACAGAGCAGGTTTCCTGTCCTCTGCACCTACGGGATGCGTGGTGCACAGGTCCCAAACCTACACTTTGGCAGCCATTTCCAACCAATCCATCCAAAACTCGATATATAAACCGGCCCATCGGCTTGGTCCCAATCCAACACTTCCTGTCGTCCTTTCAAAACATCATCTCCGAACAATCGCCCACATCCGTTGGCCCTACGCATTTTGTGATGCGTTCTCCGGACCGCTATCGGCCAATCACGCGTACCCCGTTACCAACTACCATGGAGATAACATCACAAGACGGCAGCTGCCCGGAGCTCGTGATAATCTGGGGAACCCGGAGGGCAGGCCTCGGTAGCGTCTCCGCTGGCTTGTGTAGGGACCTGGTCACCTCCACCTGTCGCCAGCCTTCAGCTGTGCAACTGCCAAATTTAACCTTCTCTGCCTCCGAAGATTGAGCGGCGGATCAGACGCTGATCTCACTCTTAGGTGGGTCGGGTGGCATGCTTCTGGTCTGCGTCCGCCGCTGCAACCTCTGCGGCCCACAACACGCCACCACGCCTTGCTCGGGGAAATCTCAGGGTCATCGTATCGTGCGGCATGCCCCATGCAGACGTGACACGGCTGTGCTGTCAATGCGTGGACCAGCCGTCGATGGATCCAGGTGTGAACAGAGCAGCATCAGCTACCACGAACTGTCTGATCTGATCACATCAACGAGTCCCTTGTTCTCGCGGGGGGGGGGGGGGGGGGGTCCCTGAATGAAACCACAAACCCTATTTTTTT
>JAJMGE010000075.1:0-16801 GCA_030568475.1 Suhomyces choctaworum
CTCCAATGATGAACACGATGGCCAAGAGAAGGTGGATGATCAAGAACACCTCGTAATTAATTCTGCGGATCACAGACCACGCCTGGAAACACATGAGCGCCGCGGCAGCAATGGCTGCATACCCGTATCTGATGTAGCCTTGGGCGTTTCTGGAGTCGTACTGGCCACTACCCTTACCGTTGTAGGTCATGCCGACACCGTGGACCATCATCAACAAGAACGCCACCCGGGAGGTCCACTTGTGGATGTAGATGAATCTGGCGTAGGGCCAGCCCGAGAACCACAACATGAAGTTGTTTCTGCCGGCGAACAAGATCATGGTGGGGAGGATGTAGAGCACCGCCACTCCGGTTCTGTCAGCAATCTTTCTTCCGATCTCCGCAGACTCGCTGAGGGGCCAAAAGAGGTTGGGCGAGTCGTGCTTATAGTTGACGGCCATGAACACCACCGTCAAAACAATCCACACGAATACCATGATGGATTCCAAACGTGTGGGCAACAATACCTGGAACACCTTCAAGAACAGCAAGTGGTGGGCGTGGGAGCGTCCGAAAGTGGCAGGCAACGACACGTAGCGTCTGAACCCGTTGCTCACCAGCCCGGTGAACTTCTTGACCAAACCAGGACAAACAAAGTACGCTAAGTTGCACGCACCGGCTGCGAACATAATGGCGAACCAATAGCAGATGAGCGTGATCCCGAACCAGTGGCCCTCGTTGAAGTTGTAGAACCGTCCGATGGACGAGTTCCATCCTCCGACGATGTTGTTCTTACCGACGTCCACCGGCTTGTGGTAGATCTGCTCGATGGTATACTTGGGGTCGGCCTGAGTGACGTTTTGCACCAAGAAGCTAGTGGCGTTCTTGTACGACGCCAAGTAGTCGTCCTCCGACACGGGGAATCCCGACTGCTTGCACGAGCTGAGGAAGTTCTCCCTGGCAAGCTTGTAAGGGATCTGCTCGATGCAGTGAGCCATGGCCCCAAGGGCCGGTTGGTTGGTCACAGAACAGAAACCTGCCTCGTCGTTGAGGGCAAAGTAGGTAACCACCATGGCAATGAGGCCAGTACACTCTTGAACGGCGAAGGTGTCCTTGTGGTAGATCTCAACGCCATTGTAGGCGAGTGCTGGAGCCACGGCTAACACTGCGGCTGTCAAAAGACCCGAAGCACTAACCATTGTGAATGAATGTAGTAAAAAAAAACCTGGCTGCAACAGGAGGATAGCGAGAGATTTATACTGCTTCCCGACGGGCACGCAATTTAGCTACTCCGGCAACAATTTCACCGGTTGTCTATCAGATGCTTCAATTGCATATCCGCACGTTAAGCATAATTTGCAAGGCATGCTTTAGCGGCTGCCGGGGCAGTGGGTTTTGTGCAACAACACCACTCAGCCCCAAGAGAAATGGCCATAGGGAGGCTATGTCACAGATAACACCTAGAATTGCTGACTTGAGGTGCATTCCCCACCTCTCCTTCCCACCAGCCCTGATGCAGATCGTAAAATTCTGTGCGTCCCATCATTGCGGCTTCACCCTGCCCACTTGCGTCAACGATGCATCTCGGTCCAAACCCCGACTTGGCAGGGGTACCCAAAGAAGAAAATTTTGCTGAGTTATCTGATCAATCATTGGTTGTAGTGTCCAGTCCAATGCCACACAGGAGCCCCAGCACACCAATTTCCGAGCTGTCAACAATAAACTGATCCTTCGTTCATGGCCATTGAGCCCGTAATTGCAACCTCAGCTTCGAGACATCCGTTATGCCCCATCCCGAAACCGTGCGGCGCACCTTACCTTCAAAATTTCCCTTCCTTTTCCCCACCGAAAAGTGTCAGCACCGCCTCTTTTTCGGTGGGAGGCGCAGACGTCTGCCGCGACTTCAGACAATGTAATCGGTGAATCTCGTAAAACTGAGGAGCCGTTCGGTTCCTGCTAAGCCTTTGAAGCCTACAGATTTCGGTGTACTGGTCTTGGAGACAAAAGTGTCTGGCCCATACAAAATTATCTTGTTCCACAGTGTCAATTCTCGGCACGCAGCTTCGCTGCATGAAAAAAAATAGTTTCCGATTGTGGGAAGGCCCCGGTGGTAATTTTAAATCCTGAGCTTGTGCTGCTGGATTGGCGCCAGGGCAAGTCCCTTAAAGATTTGATATCTAGTAACAGGTCTTAGTTGCGATAAAGTCTAGTAGTCAGGCGAGGCATGATGCAGACACAGCCCTATTTCCCTAAGTCCCCGCGGAGGCAAGGCTCGCGAAAAATACCGGTAATAATCGAGAAAGTGACACAAAAGCGGAAGTTAAGACGGCGGTACTGACGTTTTTCCCCCGCGCTCCCAGCAGATTCCCGCGATCGCACACGTTTCCGGATGTGTCATCCTCGGTGCTTACGAGAATTTCCTCAAACGGCTTCCTTAGATCTCGTTTGTGCGTATATGTCACAACTATGTACAGGTACGGGCATAAGGATAGCTAACTAGGCAATCTTTGCTGAGGCCACTGGGACCGCAGCCAATTCACCGTCAGTGTAGCTGGCTTTGAAGAAGGAGTAATGCAACACAATGTCGTCGATGTTTCGCATGGCGGGGTCCTTTGCAAACTCAGGATCAATGAAGAAGAATACCGGCATGTCCACCTCTTCTCCAGCAGCGAGCCGTTGTTCCTCGAAGCAAAAACACTGGATCTTGTTGAAGTAAGGCGCTGCATGATCTGGCGTCACAGAGTACGTGGCCATCCCAATTATGTCGTCTTTGGAGACGTTTTTGGCCCGATAGAAGCACAATGCAGTTTCACCGGGAACAACGTACACTTCTCTTTGGAGCGGGGTAAACTTCCAGGGCAAGATCCCCGACGACTGACACGTGAACTGCACTCTGATTCTCTTGTTCGTGTCCACAGGTATGAGCTTATCTGGAGTGAACTTGCTGGAGTCGGTGATGGGAATCCCACCAAACCCCGTTCTTTGGCAGATGGCTCTGTAAAGCGGCACTGCACCGAATGCCAAGGCAAGAAACAACACCGCTAATGATGCCGAGTAGTATGTGGCCGTCCTGTTCTTGTACTTGATTCTTTCAGCTCGTTCGGCCTCGAATCTTGCTAGACGTTCTCTCTCACTCCGCAAATTTTGTGCTTGATACAATGCTGCCCGCAGGAAAAATGTTCTATGGAAGGAGTTGGTCTTGAGTATGGTTTCTAGGGGCCCTCTGACCATTAATGGGCTCTTAAGGATAGGAAGCCCCCTTGCAAAAGGTCCGATTCGAAGCATATTGTGGGCTTTGAAAGTCACTTGAGTATTCTCAGCTCACTGCGTTCTCAGCGCAGGCTACATGCAGGAGTTGATTTCTGGTGCAGCGCACATCTCTTACAGTTCGCTCAGCTCTACTACCCTCCACTACTCTCTCTTCTGCAAGAAGGCAATATGTTCAGGTCCGCCATTGCTAAGCGGCATCCCAGGATGTCGCGGTCAATGGCCAAGATAACGTTTCCCGAAGTACATCCCCACAAGCCCAGAATCAGCGACTTCCGCAATCCTCTCCTTCACACATTTCTTATTGGATCCAGCACCTGCCTCGCTCTACATGCATTGTGGTTGAAGCTAGAGTACGATGTGGAGCATCAAAAATTGTCTGAACAAAGCGCAGTATTGGAAAACTCGATACAGCGTATGTTGGACGAGAAGAAGGCGGAAATCGTCCATGGCCAACGCAAATGGTACCATTACTTTTGGAGATCCTAGATTAGGTCGCAACTATTACTCACCATATCATCCTGCAATGGATATTTCTCCATCTTGGAAATTCCACTTCCTAGTGCCTACCTTGGTGTGGCGAACCAAGGCGCACTTGCACTCTATTGAAAATGTCTAGACACCTACCTCAAAGATGCGTCTGCGTGGCAGTGCTATCGGTGCACCATGAACTACATTGGAGTTTGGAACCATTCCTAAGCGGCAATTCTTATGCACTATGTATTGTCCCGTATCAACCCTCTAGGTTCTTCCTAAACTTGCTGCTGAACTTTGCAAACTTGGCGGCGGTAGAATTGGAGATGATCGACTGTTGGTCAATACTTTGGACATCCTCCAAGCTTCTATTGGGATCCTCGGCACTACCTTCATAGCCCTGCATCTTTTCAATTAATTTTAGTCCATCCTCAAACCTTATTCTGTCAAATTGTCTCATTCTGAAGCTTGGATTCTTGATAAACTCCTCATAGTTGTCCAGCTTCAACAAATCGATACATTGCCGTAATTCCGTGAATGTGGTCTCCAAGGCAACATTACCACCACCCGCTGAACCTCCATCACCGTCTGCCAGTCCACTGATTTTATATAATCTCTTCATCGACTCTTCAATATACTGAACGTCAAGGTCAAAATTGCTAATAGCAATTCTGTTGTATGTTTCTGTCTCTTTCAAAACATTGAGAAAGTTTTCTGCGACAAAATCGTAAGTTCTGAACAAACCAAGTGTCCTAATAGACTTGGGCAAATTGGAGAAAATTGAACTGAACAAATTCTCCAAAAACTGGGCAAAATCCTTGATCGAATAATTGGCTTCAACATTTTTCTCGGTTGGAAGCCAGTCATCATACTCTACCAAATCAAGTAACTCACGGATCTTTCCATCCACCATGGAGAAAATGACACTTTCAGAATACTTGCTCAATCTTTTGAAGTGTTCCACGGCCTTGAGTACTGGCAAATCATTGATATCAATGTTGTGAATTCCAATACCTGTTTGAAGCCTCAATCTTCTGTTTATCAATTTGCCGATCTCATACACACTGTAAAGATAGTATTCTAAATTGGTGTAACTTTGCGATGTGATTTCTTTGTTCATACTATTCTTCTCGATAAATTCCTTGATGTCATTAGCAATACCTACTCCACGCTCATCTCCTAGTACTTTCTCGAAAATATCATTGACAATGATGGTATTCAATTCGTTCACGTCATAACCATAATGTTGGTTGATGAATTGGATAACTTCTTCAAGCAATGACCGCACACCCAAACAATAGTGTACATAATCTTCACTAAATGGGAATGTGATGGGAAGCCTGCCATCATCCAACTGCAAAGTCTCTCTATCATACCAACATATTTTTATGATGTTTTCATAATCTGACTTCTTGTCCACGATCAATGGCATGTAATGGTCTGATTGGATAGACTCGATGAAATCTAATCTAAAGTCCTGTATTAATAATGGGGCGAAGTAGTCTCTGAATATGATGACCAAGACTTCGTACATGCCTAAGATATTGTAGTTGTTAATCTCCATGATTTGCAAGAAGTTACCCACGACATCTTTCGCATCTGCTATATCTTCAGTCAGACGGAACTTGTGAGTCTTCAAGAAGTTTATGAGAACGGGCTTCAATTTGTTTGTAAAGGATTCCCATAGGTCGTTGGAAAGTTCGTTTGATCTTAATTGGAACTTGGTGATTAGGTTTATCTGTTTATCCATTGTAAACAATGCAGCAATTTTCTTGAGATAGTCTCTCAATGCTTCGAGTGACGAAAAGTTTGCCAAGTTTTCCAATGTCGTTTTTGATGAAGTTGTCGATGTTATTGGATAAATAATTCTGTTATATTTCTTAAGCCATTCTTTGTTGTACAACATTGAGAGTTGATCGATCTCTCCGAGGGTCTGATATACTAGAATAGAATCAAACAAAATTGAGAGTTCTATCTTGAGTTCACTAGACTCATGTAACAAGTCAAGGTTCATTAATGGATCCCTCAAGGAAAGTTCAATGGGAGAATTCAATTTATAGGCGAGGAAGTTGGGATGTTTCTTTTTCAATTCTTCCCACTGATCTTGTAGATCAAACAAGTTCTCGTATATGATATCTCCCATTTTCTCGAATTTTCGCTCCAAGTTGAGTGACAACCACTTGATCAAACTCTCAAAGGACTCATCTTTGATCATTCCTATCAAATGAGGAATAGAATCATAAATTTTAATAGTGAACTGGAAGTTTTCGACCTTGGGCAAGTGGACGTTTGTTACTTCATCAATCAATTTGAGTGCGTTGAAATACTTCTTTTGTTTAATCAATTCGTGGATCTTGTTCGTATTTTCCAAAACTTGAATACACAAGTTTAACACTATTTGTGTTTCATTGATTTTGGTGTTGACCTCTCTTCTTTGTAGCAAGTTACGCTTTTTCACCAGAAGCTCATAGACGGATTTGTTGAGCATTTTGTTAATAGAAAGAAGACTCTTGTTTAATTCCAGTGATTCGTCATGGATGCTATCAATAGTATCTATACATTGATTGATCTCATCTGTTGAATTCAAAGAGAGCGTAGTGAGCTCTTCATCTTTCTCCTTGACAATGTCATTAAGCTTGTTGATAAGATCTGCCAAGCCGTTGGCCTTGATGGCATCCTGAACAATCGGAGCCAAACTTTCCAAGTAGTCTTGTGAGTTAAGAGATGTCTGGAAGATTTCCTCGTCTCGAAGAAGTAAGTTTTCCAATTGGTTGGTATCTATTCCGGATGATGCCGGCTTTGCCTCTTCGTCGGCAACAGGAGCCATAGTAGTGTGAATCAAAACTAAATGCACTTGATCTGGTTCAGTTGTTATTATTTAAATGTCGCACTCAGCAGGAAACGGCTGATTTCGGAGGAAGTCAATACACTATGAGAATTTATAAAAACCCTTATACTCCTTACGTATAGAATAAGGGTCTGTTCTATAGACCTTATAAGAGTTCTCGAGCAATTGTTTCTTCTTAACAATGATTTCCAAGGCAAATCTTTTTAGTGTGTTTCAAGTATATGCGACATCGTAGTGGAAGACGCGACATTTATTTAGGCTTCTCCAGATCACAATCAATCAGAACACATTCATGATATCTAACCATGTACTCGTGCTCGGAGCACCTGGGACGGGAAAACTACGTCTTGCTGAGCTCATTATAGCCAAAAGTGATACGAAAGACGAGAAAATAGAAGGTGTATCGAGAGACTCACATAGTGGGATAATCGTCAAGACAGGACTAACCACTAAATATTATACGACAAAGCTAAATCTCTTTATTGATGAGTACCCAGAAACACGAACGGCTTTAATTGGGACTGGTGGTAAGGAATTCGAAAAATCCCACCTTGAAGCTTTGAAGAAATGGTATTTTGAATTTATAGCTGAGGAGTACAAAGAGATTCGAGAAGCGATAGATGGTCTCTTTTTTACTATTGACGCTAATTTGCCGGAGGAGCGCATAAAAGAAACATTGGATGTGGTGGAGCAAATCAAGGATCAACTCGAAGACGGCTTCGTATGTATAATTGTCCATCTAGACGAAGAGAACGAAGACCTCGAAGACCTCGTGATTTCGTACGGATTCGAGTACTTAAACTTCAATGAGGAAGGCAAGAACGAATTCATGGAAACAATAGGCAAAGATAGAGTGTTGGAGATATTGCAAACTCACGACTGGAGCCACAAAGATTTAACGCACAATTATGAGCAGAGCAAACGAGAAAAGGCAGAACTCATGGCCGAAGATCTATTGCAGGGCACACCCGACGACGATGACAGTAATAAAGAAGCAGACTACAATAAGATGGACTTGGATGAAATATTTAATAGACTCAAACTCGCCAAAGACAATGTGCAGAACATTCCTCTGGACAAGAGAGAAGAGTACGTCAATAAGGTTATAGATGAGATGATCGATTTCATCTAAATATGAGCAATTTGGAGTCTATAGCTTGGCACCACCCTGATGGTAGGTTCCTTTCAGATTTGCATACTTGATATTGTAACCAGGCTCAAAATAGCATTCTTGGGTGTCCTCATCCTCTACACCATTCTCGTGGATAAACACAGCAAAGTCAATGTGGGGAACGGACTCATCGATTACCACCATCGGAGCATGCCATGTCCCCGCGCCATATGTGATAGACTGGTTCCCCTTACAAAAGAATGCCTTGACTGTCTTTGGATCCGGGAGATTTTGTTCTGTAGTTGTATCTGTCTTGGCGACAATCACCACGTAGGATACCCTGTCGGCATTCAGACCCATAGGCACGAATGTCTGCGTGGAAAACGGATGTCTCTCCAACACTTTGGAATTGTAAAACTTGAAAAGACCCTGGTTGGTTATTAGTCTCTTGGGAGCAGAACACCGAAAGATATTCCAGTTAGCAGTGGCGGGTTTCTGGCTCGGGCACTGACCAAAGTTGTTTACAACGGGAGCCACCTTGTGCAATTTGACAGCAGTTCCATAATTGGCGGCTGACGTAGAGACGTTTTTGAGCTGTTGATCTGCACTAAACACACCACCGTAGGGAGCAAAGCCTTCCGGAGTCAATGGTTCAGCAAAGATTGGGCCTGGAATCTTCGAGGTATCAAAAGTCTTAAGCGGCATGAGAAAGAAAACTGATTGAGAATGGGCCTTCCATCTTCCCCAGATATATTCGAAGCCTCGGAGATCAGCGAGATTGGAAGGGGCGATAACAGTTTGCTTACGTAATCGCGAATGTGATTTATGGTGGAGAGGTTTAGGTGGTGGGGCTCTGTTCACGGGTAGCTTAGTAGTGTCAAAGCAAAGCCAAATGGTTCTGGTCAAGTTCTTGGTCTAGCGATGGAATTTTGGTTTTTCGTTTTGTTTCTAAAAAATTGAATACATGCGTGCAATAAATGTGTTGAATTACATTCGAGATTATAAACTCATTCTGACTTTTGAAACAGCAATTATTCCACGCTCAGTAGATTAATTAGTTAAGAACACCGATTGTCGAACCCCATCTTACCAAGCTCTAGCATAAACATGAATAATCGACTCTCATATAAATGCTATATTATCAAAATTGCAGTTAAAAACTCCCTGTTCCGAAGTCCTACTTCGCACCTCACATTTGCAGAATTTTCCGGCAAGGTTCTTTTTACATTTGTTGCAGTAAGGATTATTTTGCTCTACCAGGTAATTTCCGATCAATCCTGCGCATAACATCATCAGATCTTTTGGTGGCGCTAAATAACCAAACAACAACTCATCAACATCCTATTTACGGCCACGGCTCTTCTAGAAGCTACCAACATTCTCCATTTAGAGCAGTTAGTATAGCTGCTCCAAACTTACCGATTCGCGCAGACTGACACAGTGTCATCCTGTTTGAGAATCATTCATCCCGCATTGTGTGCTGCTCGTGTAATCTGAACCAGAGCCTCGTTTCTACAAAAATATTAGGCCAAGATGTCCGAGGAGTTTGTCCACTTGAAGAGGCTGACTTCTTCCACTAGTGATGATGCAACAACATTAATCCAAGACGATGAAAGATCAGAGAAATTGGAGAAGGAGTTGCCTAACTCGGTGATGTACAGTCCCGAAGACGGCAGATTCAACGACCACAGAACCCTTGTAGATGGCCACCCGGGCGCTGGTTCTAGCAGCTCGGCGGTCTCTGGCTATGGAAGTCCTGCGAATCAAATGGTTGCCTCCATCCAGCAACTCCAGTACAACGAATACAAGATCAGCTTAGACAGAGCAATCAACCAAACAATAGAGCTCCTCTATGAATTGTCTGAAGAAAATGAGAAAAGGCCCATGTTTTACCCTACGGAGATTAACGATGACACAAGCCTTATCATGAATTCGGGCAGTTCTCATCTCGCATTGGTGAACAACGAAAAGTCTTCAAGGTCTCTTGAAAAAGCCAAGATATTGGCCGAGGAAGATACAGACACTATTCCCCAGTTTAAGATTATAAAATTGGATCTCAAAAGCGGACATACCGATAGTAATGTCATGTCGAACTTGGACAAGAAGTCCATTTCTGTTCTCTTGAACAAAAAACTTTCACTGCAGGTGAAATACTTGCTCAACTTGAAAGACCGTGTTGACAACACCACTTCAAAGGTGTTTGTTACTGGCGACTTGAATTCGGGAAAGTCTACATTCTGCAACGCATTGTTAAGAAGAAAGATTTTACCCGAAGATCAGCAGCCTTGCACCTCAGTTTTCTGTGAAGTGATTGATGCCTCAAAGGAAAATGAAAGTATCGAGGAAGTTCACGCCATCAGAGTGGGCTCGGAGTACAATCAGAGAGACGAAAGTACCTATGAAAAACATCCACTTGATAAATTGGAAGATTTAGTGTACGACCATGACAATTATGCCCTTTTGAAAGTATATGTTTTGGACAATAGAAGCTTCCAAGAGAGTTTATTACACAACGGGGTAATCGATATAAAGTTGATCGATGCGCCTGGGTTGAATTTGGACTCCTACCAAACTACTCAAGTATTTTCAAGACAAGAAGAAATTGATCTTGTGGTATTTGTCGTAAATTCAGAAAATCACTTTACTCTCTCAGCCAAGGAGTTTATCTCGGCAACAGCAGCGGAGAAGAAATATGTTTTTATTGTTGTCAACAAATTTGACAATATAAGAAAGAAAGACAAATGTGTTGAGAGGATTTTGAATCAAGTTAAAGGATTATCTCCTGACACATATAAGAACTCCAAAGAGTTTGTTCATTTTGTCAGTTCCTCGGAGATCTTAAACGAAGGAGGCGACCCTGATGATGATGGCCCAGACGGCAATGGGGGACCTGGAAAGGGCGACCCAAACTTTGACAATTTGGAAGCATCTTTGAGAAAGTTCATCTTAGAGAAGAGAGCGATTTCAAAATTGTTGCCGGCAAAGAACTATTTGGTTAATATATTATCGGATTTGGAGGAATTATCAAAGGTAAATGAGAAGGTGTACAATAAGGCAAGGGAAGATAAAATGAAGGAGTTGAAAAATCAAATTAGTCCCAAATATAATGAAATTATGACAAAGAGTGTGAAGATTGGAGATAACATAACCAATCTTATTGATCATACATATACTGAAGTATACAACAACACAAAGAAGGAGATATTGAGTACAGTAATACAGCTTGGTAACGAATCTTTCAAAACACACTATCATGGATTGCAATATCTATATGAATTTGCCAAAGAGACCCAACACTTGATGTTCAGCAAGATTTTGGATAGCGTTGCTAGCTGTGAAGAAGAAGCTAGGGCCTTAACAACCTTTAAGGTGGACGAAATCATTAAGTATGGTCAAAGTAACTTGGGAGAAGAGTTTCTAAATGATAAAGTTTTCAACGCTGATCTTATGTTTACAAGGAAGAGAGACTCGATTACAAAGAGTTTGGATAATAGGATTGATTTTAAAGATTTCTTCGATCCTTCGATTGAATCATTTTTGTTGTGGGTTGGCGTTCCCAGCAACTTTGTCTCCAGCACTAGGGCTCAAATCAACTATTATAATCCCGTTGGTTTAATCACAAGCATACCAAGCAATGCACTTGCATTGAAAGAACTGATACCATCCCAGATTACATTGCACACGATCTACTCCTCAGGAAAGATTCTTACTACCGGTGCTCTTGTTAAGAAGGCCTGGGAATTGTCCCACGTTTTTAATCCTACTGTGCTAAAGCAAGTTGCCGTCCCCCTTACGGTCTGTGTTTCAGGTGTTGCTGTATACTATTTGTTGAGCGATATCCCTAATGCTTTCCCCAGAAATCAGGCGAAGAAGATTAGGAACCAGATACAAGAGTTGGACTACCCTCATGCAAATGCAACGAGAATTGCTAGAGAGTGCCAAAGGGTATTGAATTACCCTTCCAGACAGGTTATGAATAATTTCCAAACTAGTATCGATAAGAGATCCATGGAAAAGCAAAAGTTGGAAAAGATCATTAAAGATTCTGAGATCAGCGCTACATATTTCGCGGGGTTGTTAGGAAAAGCCAATTATCAAAAGAGGATGGTTGAAGAAATTGATATTGAAAGTATGAACCAAGTGGATTGATTATCAAATTGTTCTATGACTTTGTATTTCCTGTATATATCACAACAATCTATACCCTTATGCTTTCTATCTTCTCTTCGTTTCAGTAGCGATAAGAAGCATGACAACGGTAAGGATAATAAAAGATAATCCAAAACTGACCTCAAACGCTTCCTTATAACATCCATTACCCAAGTAACATATTCCTGTGTCTGGATCAGAGCGCAGATCATATAGATATCCAAAATATTTGTTCAATGTGAACAAGGTAATCAAGGGCCCCACACATATCAAACCCCAGTTTGTGGTAAATGTTTTAGTCCCAAAATTATCTGCTATAACTGCTGGATAAGTTCCAAAGGCCAAGCCGTAGCAACCACCAATCAAGGCAGAGGCCAAGGTAATGAGATGTGCATTATCGACATTGGCCAAGTTAATGAACTGTCCAATTGCCAACAATATGGCAGTTCCAGCAACGATCCACAACCGAGAAATATGGAACTGTTTGTGCAAATAGTCACTAAGGAATCCAGATACTAGTCTTCCACCAAAAGAACCCAAAGAGACAACAGAAACTTGGAGAGCTTGGAGAGCCGCGGCTTCTCCAGAAATTGGCGGACCTCCAGTAGCATGCAAAAGCCTAGCAACGAGTGAGCTCGGGGTATGATTTGGATCATAATTGTATTGGGCAATGACCACAAATCCCACTGAATAAATGTACATCTGACATATACCACTGTTCAAGCTGACGACAAAAAAATGGGTCATAAATGTCTTATTGGTGAGGCGATCTTTCACTACTGCAAGTGGAGACTGCGGAGTTTGTTGAGGGGCAGGTGAAGATTCCTTAAGTCTGACTAAGGGTCCACGGTTGGGATTGGGTAAGCCAACGTTGGAGGACGAGCTATTTCTTGAAAATGTTGGTGCTTGGGGTTGGGATTGGGCCAGGTCCCGTATACCTTGGAGCATTGGTGCAGCATCAGATGCAGTTGAGCTGACTGACGACCTGGGAGTCCTATCTCCAATTCCCCAGAAAATAAATGAGCCTCTCAACGATTCAGCAAACAGCCTCTTCTTTGATAGTGTGAGGTTGAGTCCACTCAACAGTGTCGAGGAGCTTGACCTGGAGACCAAGGGCGATTCCTCATCGAAGTAGGATGGCGGCGATTTGGTGGAAAGTGTTCCCTGGGCTTGCTGAGTTGGACTGGGGACCGAATCTCCATGGTCGCTCTGGTCAAGATACACATGGATAAAGAAGGAGCCGACAAAGGCCACAGAACCACAACATAATGACAAAAACAACAACAATTTAGCCGTGTTGCCAGCAAATGCCGTTGCGGCGATCACCGAGAAGATGGTGGCCGAAAGACCGTACGAACTGACGGGGAAAGCACTGGCACCACCCCTGTGTTTGGGAAAGTTAGCTTGAGCGGCCTTCAATGTGGCAAAAAAACTAGTGATGGAGCCAAAACCGACAAACGCCATGGATATACAGATCAATGGTAAGCTTGCGATCTTGTTCTGGTAGATATAGTAGAGGGCAAGGTATCCAGCAAAGATGCACACCGAACCCGTCATAATGGAGAAATGGGGTCCGTAGTGATCAATAAGCATTCCAGCGGGCAACCCACCCAATCCAGAGCCCAAGTTCGTGGCTAGGGAGATTGTAGCAGAGTCAGAGGTGGTGAGACCAACCCTTTGGACCAATTGCGGCGAGAAAACCCCGTAGAGGTACGGAGTACCTGCAGCGAGGGCCACGAGGACCGAGCTCCCTAAAGAAATGAGCCTCTTGGTCTTGTGCGATTCCTGCGATGCCAGCATGGGATTCCAGGAGTGACCCTTCTGTTGTGAATGTTAAATTAAAATATAGATAAGCGCGGCCAGATCGAAAGTGTGGAGATAACGAGCATTGGAGCCCAGGCAGGATTCAAACCGGACATATCCGGCGGAAAAGAAGGGAGAGAGGAGGGTGAAGAGTATAGTCTACTAAAGACTGGATGGCAACTCTAGATCTTTTACATGATACCGTTCCCACTTACGTTCTTGTAGCAATTGTGGCTGCGGAAATGTCACTCTTGAAAATATTGGGGCAGAGAACCAGTACTAGAAATGTGCCATGGTAGATCGTAGCATCTGCTCTACTGAAAGCTGTACAGTTAGGTTTTTGTCCTCTAAGGTTAGAAATAAGGAAAAAGTGGATATTAGTAAGAAGTCGATATCAGCACAATTCGGAAGTATCAGTCGAGCCCCATCCCATCCAACCGAACAGCAACGCTCGACCATTCACCATCATACTCTTTGCGGTTGTCCATGCCTCCACCTCCCTCTAGCAAGCTTCTACTGGAACCACATATCCTGATTCACAGACCCCAGCTTTCGCCGCGCACGAAAAATTTTAGATCCTCACCACTGTTGACCGATTCCATATATTAGTGTTCATTCCATTAAGATCACCCGTTATATCACGCTCCTTTAGCACACTTAGCCCGCTATCATCATTTCCAACATGGCACGTCTAAGCAATACAGACTTCTTGACCCAAGTCACCCAGATCTTGGCGAAAAACGACGGAAAGTCGTCAGTATACTTGACCCAGAAAAGATTAACTCCCTCGTTGGCCCTAGACGACAACCCTTCCGAAATCAACGACCTTCCTTCCAACGTTATACACATCCCATCGTATCCAGAAAACTCACAGAACTACTCTGTCTTGATAAGAGTGGCGATGAACGGAAAAGACAGAAAAGACAAGAACGACAAGGTGAAGCTCTCCACCGTGGTGGAAAGCGAACGTTTGGACACATTCTGGACTGAATATGTGCAAGTTATCAAGAGCGGATTTGTGGGCTTGAAAAAGAAGGAGAAGAGAAGGGCCAAGAAGGGCAAAGTTACCAAGTGAGACAAAAATCCCGAGCATCGTCTTATACTATATATCTTCCACTATTAACAAGCCGTTGGGATATATGATGTCGACCTCCCTGATCGCTTTGTTCATTAAATCGTTCAACGTTGTGCGAGGCGGCAATGGTGACATCAACTTGAAAGTGTACTTGATCTCAAAATTGGCAAATAGTGTCTGAGCTTCTGCATCACTAATAGAACTGATGACATCTCCATTCAACAATCCCTGGTTATATAGCTCCACATATAAGAAAATATCTGAAACAGGATTTCCTGCTGGAAAGTTAAACGTAGAACGCACTCCGTTCTTCATCTTGATGGCTATTTTAGACTGGTCAGCAACGGGAGGGTTCTTCAATAGCTGGCTGAAATAGGTTGATTTGTATTCCAAATACTGTTTTTTCGTTTGCTCATACTTTTTCTTTACTTTCTTTGCCTTGTCTATCACCAACGAGGTTTCATAATTTAGTTCCTGCTGCTTTTGCAATAATTGTCCCATATATCTGTCACGAAGTTCCGAGCGGATGAGCTTCAACTCCTCTTCGTATTTGAAGATTTTCTTCTGGAATTTGTTCTGGATAAGTGTGTTCTCGTCTGTGTCGTCTCTAACGCTTCCTTGAATCTTCAGCACCAACGAAATCTTTGGACTAGTCTTTACTGGCCCCAGCTGTGACATCGTTGTAGTTCTGGTCAAGCACAACAAGCCCAAAAATGGAAACTTTGTCACGTTCAAGCTATTTGCAAGCTGGTATGCTTCAGGATTAGTAAGATCTCCACCCCAGATCAAGAGGTCCTTGTTTTTGCTAAAGAGCTCAATGAATGCCGGATTCGTGATGACCTTAGAGAACAAGGCCGAGGAGCTCTCGTTGTGGGGGTTGGTCAAGTAAACCAACAAGAATTTTGCCCGGTTAGTGGCCATGTATAATGCTTGTGTGTAGCTGCCCTGATAGAAGGGTGGCAATGACACCGACCCTCTAGAAAGTTGCTCTGGACTCAAGTTATCTTCCAAGTCTCTAATGAACCTGTTGACTTTATCTATAGGGTCGTTGTGAGTAGGGAACTCTTCTGATATAGTGACTGCCAGATCCTTAAAGTACATGATGTTGAGGAGTTTCGCTAGGATTCTGAACAGTACCACTAGAATAAAGACAATAGGCTTGATGACAATGATACTTATCCAGTTCTGTGCCGATCTTGCGGTTCCACTGATTCGTTCCGAGTTGAACGCCGTCCTGTGACTATTGGTATTAACGGGCTCTCCTGCTTCTGCTGGAAATGCACCAGGCAACTCCGAGGTGGGAGAGTTGGCAACCGGAGAGTACCATTGGTCGGATCCTGAAACCAATCGACTGAAGAACGATGTGACTCTGTTCGGCATTTTGCTTTCTGGAAGGTGTGCTATGTACCTGCTGTAAAGTATATAAATTTACGCGCACGACCTTTTGATGGGTACGGATTGTTCCACAAGAAACGAACGGAGGGCTCAGCATGCCAGAGCCAAAGGTTTGGAGAAGCTGCAACCAATGTGATAGGAGAAACCACTGAAGAATTAGAAAGTCAATTCTCGTCCTTTTGTGTGCGTGGTACTTGTGGTTAGCAGGCTCCTGAAGTAAACACGATTCCAAATCAATTCAATGTCAATCAACCAGGAGTTGGAAAACCAGGAGTGGGAATGTTCCCGGATAGCGGTTCTTGCTAAGGGAGAGAGCCGTAGAATTCATATCGAATCATATATTTTACATCTAAATGTGATTCGCTTGAAATGTATTCCACGGTGCCCATGGACTTGAAAGAATTGAACCCGCAATAATTAAGAGGTTGCCTCAAATGTAGGAGAGCTTTTGCGTAGAATCCAATTCCAACATCGTCTAAGTGTAATCTGTAGCTCCAAACGAACAAAAGTCATAGCATTCGTCTCGTTTCGCAACAAAACTATAAAACATAAATTACATAAACTGGTTCATGTGCCAGATATATGAATCATTTCTTCAAACTCCCAAAATGTTCATTATTAAATGCAAAAATTGACAAAAAAGATTTTTTTTTTTTTTTTTTTGCAAAATGGGTAGTTTATTACATCTATATACCCCTAGT
>JAJMGE010000076.1:0-16087 GCA_030568475.1 Suhomyces choctaworum
TTACTCACAATAGCGGAAGATAGTGGGGTGCAGACCGTGGCTCTCCGCAGAACTACACCTGTAAACTGTGCTGTTTGGATGAGCAACGGGCTGTGCCCTGTCCCATCCCGAGCAAATAACCCGGACGGTTACTGATTTCCGAAAAGTGGGGCAACGGGCCGGCTATTGTTAACGTCCCAACCGTCGCCATGCCAAGATCCACCATGACGTTAAGGGGTGGGAAGCGGACTAAATCAGTTTTGAATGGTGGAAACTCAGCGAGATTGGGAATGGCTGGGAGTGTCTGAAATGAGAAGGAAGTGCTGGGGATGTTCAGAAGCGTCTTAAATGTGGAGGGAAGTGCTGGGGTTGTCCAGGAGAATTTCCGCCCCCGGAAACTCCCCGATGGCAGCGCCTGCGGCTATTGTTGTCTTATGCGGGATATTCCCGTCCAGGATAGAATGTTTCTGGGAAGGGACATCCTGTATGTATCAACGGTGGGGGACGCACCAATGCAGTGCCCTATGGTCAAAAGGCACTCGGTCTCTACTGTCGTCTCGTAGTTGCAAAGACGAATGATCTGCTAATTTGGACGGACGAATGTCATCCTTCGAAATGCTCACCACTACATTCCACTTTCAAAGATGCTCGACAAATTTCATTCTTTAAGTTTGCACCCAATAGGTTCTTGTCAATGAGACACTTGAGCGAAGTGCCACCCTCAAGTCTACACCTTCTTACTGGGATATCTATTGCTACTATATCTATTGCTACTATATCTATTGCTACTACCGTCTCTTCTTGGTGGGTCTAGCGTTCTTCTCTCTGCGCTTGTCCTTCATCGACCGGCTCTTTCTGATCTGCTCGGTGCTTCTGATCTCTTGCTTCTGGCCAGGCTTGTTGTAGCCCTTGACTCTTATGCCCGAATCCATGGCCTTCTCCACCTTCTTCTTTTGCTTGTGGAAGTCGTCTCTGAACTTGTCAGGCAACTTGGGTGCGGCCGTCTTCTTGTGCTTGAACCGTTTGTCGTTACCCGAAGCATCGGAGGCTTCCATCGCGCCGTTTCGGGCCGGCTGGAGGTTTCTCTGCTTTCTCCACTCGTCGAATCTTCCAGATCTGTAGGTCGCCGGGATTTTGTTTCCACTTTCTCCAATAATGTACTTCTTGTCGGTGGACTGCGAGTTGATGTACTTTCCTTTCTTCTTGTCCCATCTCATCACCTGTCTGTTCAGCGACTGCTCGTCGTTCTGCAAATCAAACGTGGCGTCCGAAGCTTCGTTGGCAAACGACGAAGTGATGTTCAATTGCTTGTCTTGAATCGAGGAGGCGGGTGCGTAGTGGCTCAAGAAGAAATTGGGGTCTCTGTAGCTCCTCTTCTCTTTGAGCTCTCTCTTCTTGGATTCGATGACGTCGTCGGCATCCTCGAACGCCTCGTTCAACTCGTTTTCGTTCACCTGAGCCGAATAGCCCACCTCGCCCTCTTTGTTCAAAATCTCGTCCTCAATGCCGTGGGTTAACCCAGCAATTCTTTCCTTCTCCAAAAGCTCCCGTCTTTCCTTGGCTCTTCTTTGGATAGGGGCAATCTGTCTTCTGCGCCTGTTCATGAAATCCACCATGCTATTTTCGTCACGATCGTTACCCTTCTTGTTGAACTCAAACACTGTTTCCTTGGTGTTTCTGTGGAGGAGTTTCTCCAAGAACTTTTCCTTCTCTTTTTCCAAGTTGGGTCCAAAGAGAAGATGCTGGTCATCCCACGAACCCGTCTCCATAATCTCTTTGCACCGTTTCAACGATTCTTGCGATGCTCCCTGTCTCGTACGGTAAAACAATTTTTCTGCCTTTATGGACACATCCTTGATTACCTTGAGGTCATAGTTGTTGCGGAATAAATTTTCGTAGAGCTCTTGAAATGTTTCAATCTCCATACGGGGAATGGCTCCCACGACCAAACGGTCGGTGTAGTCCACCTTCGGATCCACAAAGGCATCCCCCTGTTTCTCCTTCATGATTCTGACCTTCTCGTCGTGCATCGATGTCAAGAGCACCTTTTTACCCAAGAAAAGCTCGAGATCCAACAAATAGGGCAATTCCTTTTCGTTGACGAGAGAATAAGCCCAACCGGTATTACCTGCTCTTGCAGTTCTACCGACTCTGTGGATAAAAATCTTGGACGACGCTGGCAATGAAAAGTTGATGACATTGGCCAACACGGGAATATCAATTCCACGAGCAGCAACATCGGTCACCACCAATATCGACGTCACACCAATGCGGAACTGATAGAGTTGGTTCTTTCTGGCGTGTTGGTCAAGGGTACCGTAGATGTACGATACAAGGTACCCTGCGTCCTTCAAAAGTGTGGTGATGTATTCCACATGGTGCTTTGTGGGAACGAATACGATGGTGGATTTTTCCGAAGGAAGCACATTAGCGGGAGGTAATCTCTCCTTTTTGAAGCGAAACCTCTTCTTCTTTCCCTTGTCGTTGTTGTCGTCCTCTTCGTTCTCTTCTTCGTCTTCCTCGTTGGATCTCTTTTCCATGTCTGCGAGCTTCTTTAATTGTTCTGTGGTTCCCAAGGGCATCTTGATGACTTCTTGGAGCACATGCAACAAGCTCGCCTCCTTCTCATTCTTCTTGGAAGTAAAGAACGCCATTTGCAATTGGTCCGACACTTTGGTTTCTGCGTCGAGTCTGACAAGAACGGGCGACGTCAACCCAGCCTTGGCAAAATCCACCAAAGACCTGGGTAAAGTTGCAGAGAACAACAAAGACTGTCTCTGAGGAGGTAAAGCAGCCAAAAGCTCGTTCAATTGTTCGGCAAAACCCATCTCGAAAAGACGGTCGGCCTCGTCGAACACAATATATTCCACGGTCTTGAGATCCCAGCTCATTTCAACCTGTAAATGCAAGAAACGGCCCGGAGTCGCCACAATGATGTCTGGATTCGACATCACCGACGAGAACTGGTCCTCGAGCGATTCTCCTCCCACTAATACGATGGGTCGCAAATCGGTTCCTCTGCTGAACTCCTTAACTTGCTTAAATGTCTGGAGAGCCAATTCTCTCGATGGTGACAAGATGACGGCTCTGACCCCCACGCGGGCATTGTGTGTCTTGAGCTTTTCCACCATGGGTAATGTGAATGCTGCGGTTTTACCAGAACCGGTACGGGCCATCCCGACGACATCTCTGTTTTCCATGATCAACGGGATGGTCTTTCGTTGGATAGGAGTTGGCTGGCGGAACCCCTTCTTGGATATGTTGGTAAGGAGAAATTTCGAGAGTCCGAAAGATGCAAATGATCCTGGTTTGGCCTTCTTGACTTGTGGATTATTGGTTGCGAAGTATGCTGTCATATCTTTCGATTGTTGCTGGACATCTGCGGTGTTATCCTCATCGTCTGACAATTCGAGAGACGGAAATGCTTCGGGGGCAGCTACGGCTGTTCCTGAGTTGGTCTTCTTCTTCTTGGAGGGAGGAGCATTCTTTTGGGGCTCCTGTTCGTCGTCGTCGGAAATGATGTCTTGGAGCTCTTCGTTTTCTGATTCCGAAGAGTACTCGCTGTCAGACGCCGCATCTATGGCGAGCGACTTGGTGATGTCGTAGTCGTTGTCGCTGTCGGCCATTTCTGTGGTGCTTGATGGGCATCGCATCGTGAAAAATTATGGTGGAGAGTAATCGCAGTCTGCTTACATAATCGGCGAGTCGTGCGTACGTAAGCGAGAATGCGACGTCAGATTTATTATCGGATTTATCATCAGTTTTGTTAATAAATATTAACAGAACAATTAGAATTAAGTAAAGAGCATGTTAGAAGAAAACAAGCCTCAGGATTTTGATTATAATAGATTGAAAACCAGTACCAATAGCTTCTGGGATATAGAAGCAGCAAAGAAACGCGTGGTAGATAAGAAAACAGCGCTCAAACGACTACACACAATTACTATAGTGGGAGTGACCTTATTACTCATACCATTGATATTTGAGTTAATTGATTACTTAACTGAAGACACACCAATTCCTGGCGCCGTTATCACTGATGTAGCCATGAGTGGTGATGAATTGACTAGTATCAATAATCATGAATCATTGATAGAATTAGAAAAGCGTGCATCATGGTTGAGAGATATCGTTGATGGCGCAATCAGTACTTTCTCATTAGTTGTATTCGGTGCAGATGCAGTTTATGCAACTGCGTGTTCAGGCACTTTTGCAGCAGCAGTAGGATTAGTAATACCAGGTGGTCCATTAAACACATTGGGTACTTGTAGTGCTGCTGGTGCTGCATTAGCAGTGTTCAATATAATCTCTTACATATAATGTCATACACGTTAAATAAACAAAGCCAAAACTGGACGTGGGGTGGTGGCTCTAATAGAGATAAAAGAGAAGAGTCAGCAGCGAACGTTTCGACATTATTCTTCAATGATTTACCGACTAGGCTCATTTCCGATAACTGATTTAGTGTAGAGGATACTGATCATGAGTTCAGTAATTATTAGAGTAAGAGAGACGACAAACCGGGCGTAGTGATTAATCATGGACTGTTATACAAGTTAGAAAATGATCAACCAGCATATGTAGGCTATCAGTTTATAGCAGATCATAGTACACATAATAAATCTATAGTTATAGAAGCAGGTCATGAGCAAGATACTATAGACACATCGTTGAAATGTGGTTCGGAACAAGATTGTAGATCATACAACTATGATAATACAGATAAATCGCGTCCAGCGGTGGTGCGCCTAAGCGAGAACACGCGAAGGTCAATTCCTGCAGCGCCTAGCAGGGGTTGCAGGGAACGGGGTGAAACACAGAGCAAGGGCAGGTACAGCGGATGCGGGGGGTTAGGGCATTGTATGTGCTTCGGCTCTTAAGGCAATTCAATTGGCGGGTGGCACCGATGTGCATTTGGACAGAACCTTAAGTAGGTTATACATGCATGGGGCAATAGGCTAATGCATGCGAATGGGTCATGGACACGCGAGGCATGACTGAACGCAAATGAATGTAGTAACTGGTGCTTCATGCATAAGAAGAATATGATCCCGTGTCAATGCTGGTGTAAAATAGAAATAATCCCTCAATATGAAAACCTAATTTATTCGGCAGACTTACCGATGAGGAAAATGCGCAGGGTGCTAGCAATTGTCACAGGCAACACAAACGAGCTTCGCGGGGAGCTCGTCTTGCAAGTGCGACCAAATCTGAGAACATCTCGCGTGGACCATGTATACGGAGTAATCGAAGCGAGGCGTGCACAATCGTAACCGTGTCGTGGTAATCACGTTGTCAAGTGTGTGCTGCAGTATCTACCGTAGGATGGCAGGGTAGACGAGAATGCACCGCCATGCAGTGTGGCGCTACTGCCTGCGATAGGCACAGCATGCTTGATCCCCCACCCCCATGTTGATAATACGCATTGAATGCAAAGAAAATAACTTAGGCGAGTTCAGGTCCCAGCTCGTTTAGCTTCCATCCTAGGTTAGGTTAGGCCAGAACGTCACAATCCGTCGAAGCTGCATAAGCAGCACTACAGATAATATTCACCAAACAATCCCGGCCAAGGGAAGTCATGTATGTCAAAATCGGGAAACAATAGAAGTTGGACCTTCACTGGAATTGGAGAAGCGGTCTTGTTATCGACGTACAGCTGACGGAGAAAGACATATTGTCGACTGTAGCATTAGGCATGCGGAATGCGGGCGACACCTCAGAAGGCACGTCTGACAATGCGCATGTGCTAGCGGAAGTTCCCCCCAATAGGGAAGGTGTCGTTGACTAGACTACGCTATAGTGGGGAACAATAAGCTCTAGCGAGAAACTAGTAGCGGATTCGACGCAGTAGTAAGCCACGAATCGCTTATCTCACATGGCAGGCAGCGTGCGTCGGGATGCAGTACATGCTGAATTGAGTAAGCATAAATAAGCTATAGGCTAATTTCATTTCGGTGTGTCTACAATAGCTGACAAAAATGAAATCTACGATACAACCTAATTCATTCAAGTTGATTTCATATGTTAGCCGGACCGAATTCCTTATCAGAAATTTACGTATCTACTGGATTGTGCTCCTATGCACATATAGGTGAGACGTATGCATCTTCGGAACTGCAGCATCCTTCGATCGGAGAACGCAATTGATGTATGTAAACACGAACAGTGCAACATACGTGAATGCATGCACGAAAACTGCGGAAAGCACAGCCTAAAATCTTCACAGTGAACGAATGCGGGAGTCACCACCGGTAACGTAATTTTGCCGGCATGCATATCGGCAATCAAATGTCGACTGATACAACATGCCCCTGTTATGAGTAGCAATAACCGAAAGTGTAATTTCACGGAGGTAGGCATGTACGGGTCAGGCATCGACCGAAGTAGGAATGCTGCCATGGCCAGCTTATTGGGACAACATTGTTGAAAATAACCCAACAGCTCCACGAGTTTGACCGACATCCCACCAAAGGACTGCCAAGCCACTCATGCATATCTATCTCTAGTACCGAACCTGGAGTGGCAAAGGAAGCTCTGGCCGACATGACATGACATGGCATAGCGCGGCATGAAAATAACTTTTGGGATTGTATGCTTGCATTTCCGCACTTTGCAAATAAAATTAAGATCTCTTAAAGTTGCCTGAAGTAAGGTGCGTTCCAATTAATTTGGGTAGGAAGGTGCATTAGAGCACTAATTAAGCTTCTAGGCCGTCCGGTTGATCTTCGGCATCTCACTTTATCCAGCAGCCGTGGAAATTTGTGCCGGAGCGAAAGAAAATATGATACGAACCGAACCAATTTGCAGGCTTATTCAAGCACCTACAAACTCTTACAAGCTCTGCGTATGTAATATACTCCTTGCATGAGATGACCTGGATGTTGAGGCTAGTCAAGTGCATGTGTGATACCAGCCTCAGATGCAACTTTACAGAACTCCTCCTATACAAGGCGATGTACTGCATCGATTTACGTTCTGGTGCAGAAAGCCTACGCTACTTGTACTTACTTCAGACCCTGAATCGAGGTGGTCTCCAATTGGAGCGGAAATGCGCTTTCAGCAATTAAACTGATTTCTGCTATTGTTGGAAAAATTGAAATTTTTTTCAAACTCAGGCACACAAGTCCCCCAATTCGGATTTGACTGACTTGCTAAGGGCCAACGCGCCATCGCCGAAAATTTTGGTTGTGGTGGAGACATGTTTCAAAAAATTAAATATTTCAAATTGTTTGTTAGGAAAGAATTGGCGCATAATGCGCATGCATAGTGACCCAACCAAAAACAAGTGATCACTTAAGAGAACAAAACAAGCTAAGCGCTTTCTTATTGAGACACAATTACCCAGCAGATTTGCGTTGAGTCGCATTGTCTTGAACTGTAAGCTAACGAAGTAAATTTGCGTCGGGTTTAGGAAGCGAGCACGCCCCTGATAAGGTGTGAAGAGCATGTGCACGCATGAGCAGCGCAGCGACGCATTCACCACATACACCGCTCACAATTGAGGTGGTGCCCGGTTCTTAACCAGCAGAGCCAGCGCAACAGTACACTATCGGTTCCACGGTCATATCTAGCCTAGCACTAAATGATAATAGCCACAGGGCGAAACGATTGTTACGGTTCGGTTAGGAATGAAATGTTTGCGCAAGCTGCACAAATGTGCCCACTGCGCAATGTGAGATGTGGTGGTACGCCCAGGGCCCCACAACCATTTTCGCGCTAGACAATTATTATTCACCTGGTGCATGATATCCACATCTGCAGAGCTTAATGTCCCCCCTCAAAAGCTGCAGCAGCTCTAAGCAGCAGCTTGCAGAGCCCTGTTTCACGCCGTGTGTGACTTCAGTATGTGGGTCGCATATTTGTTCCTCGTCCACCTCGTTACTCTAGACCAGCCAGGAAATCACTGGGGGAAGACCTTGTCAACCACCAAGACCCATCCCACGGATACGCGCACCCACAGAGGCAAAACCCCCACCACCAATACTCCGTGCTCCATTCCAGATCCCGCTTCCGTGCCGACCCCTACTGGAAGTATGTAAACTTCTGTACGTGACCCTAAAAAATAATCCATCAATCTGGGAAATGCACACAAAGCCAACAAAGACCTGCGAGGAAAGGAAGGAAAAGAACAACTTTAACCACCTAGTGCCGGTTTGCAGTAGTCGCGGCCCCCAACCTGCCCTGTCCGGCCGCTTACTATCTTGGATATATAGCGTGTTTTTCGTCTCAAACGACTTTTTTTAATTTGGCCCCGTCATCTTCTCCGTCCACCGTCATCTTCTCCGTCCACCGTCATCCACCACAACACCACGGTTCCTCCCCCATCACCCCCATCCGCCTACTCCTCCCCCGTTACAGGGTCCCGTCCCATCTTTCCCGCCACTTCCACCATCATGACTCAGCTTCCCTCAGTGTCGGAATTGATCATCAAAACATCCAAGGACGGCTCCCCCAGCTCCCAGCTCCCGCTCACCGCGCCCGACGCGAAGCAGACGTCGCCACGGACCCCGTCTGCCATACCGCGGGTGTCGTCGTCGTCGTCCTTCTCGAACAAGTTCTTTACGGCGTCGCGCACCACCAACCTCCCGCCGCCGGCGCCCATCCGTCGTCTTACCGAGCCGTCCATCATCTACAACCACACGCCGTCGTCGCATCCCGCGTCCGCCGGCGCCGGCGCCAGTGTCCAGCACCACCCGCTGCTTCCTCCTCACGTCTATCCGCCCCCGGGAGCGCTTGCCAGAGGCGCCACCTCCGCGCCGGGCACCTCGCACCATGGCCCCGACTACTTCCCGCACCAGGTGCCGAACAACTACCAGTTGAACCAGCGCATGTCCACGTCGTCTTCCATCGACCCGCTCACCCGCTCACCCGCGAGCCGTCGTTCGTGGCGTACGCGGGGGTCGCCACCACGTCGCCGCCGGTGTCCAAGGCGGCTAATCCCGCGCACAATGTGCTGCAAAACATCCCTAGCGCTGTCGCAAGTGCTGCCAATCTCCCGCCCTCGCTGCAGTATCCACAGCCCTCTGCCAGCCAGGGAACGTCGCCGGGCGAGTCTGCATGGTACCACCCAGACACGCTGGTGCCTCCCCCAGGAGTGCCCGTGCTGGGTCCCCAGGCTGGCTCCGCCGGTCCTGCCGCCCGTCCGGGCAACGCATACCCTTCCTACTATCCCGTAGGCCCCGTTTACCCCCACGGTGGCCCCCCGGGCGACATGGTTCCCTACATGTACCAGCTCCCACCAGGACAGGTTCCCGGTGCAGCTGGTCCCTCTGGACCTCGGTCGGCGCCTCCCCCTGGCTACTACCACCACCCAGGAATGCCTCCTCGCATGTTGACCCAGATGGATAACGGAATCGCCATGGTGGGCATGCACATCGCCCCGGGCATGTACGAGGAGAACAACGCGTTGATGAACAAGCGCCGCATCATCAAGAGAAGAACCCGTACCGGCTGTCTCACCTGCCGCAAGCGGCGGATCAAGTGTGACGAGCGCAAGCCGTCATGCTTCAACTGCGAGAGGTCCAAGAAGGTATGCTTGGGCTACGAAAAATTAAACAGCTTGGGCACCAAGAAGAGAAGAGACACTCTGCTCGATTTGCATCCCGATGGCGATGCGGACGCCGACGACCACGACCACGACCACGATCCCGAGCAAGACGATGACCATGAGCACGACGACGAACACGAGCACGAAGAGCACCCGCCCCACGACTCCACCCACCTCCACCTTCACCACCAACACCTCCCGCAGGGCGAGTCCCGCCACGACAACGAACACAACGACCCGCACAGGCCAGCTCCTCCCTCAGCAACAGTCCAGAACGGTACAGGCGATCGTTCGGGCTCTTTGCCGGACAACATCGGTCCAGGAGGGTCCTAGACACCTCGGTTACCGATATTATTCAAGTAGACCAGTCACCCACGCATTGTTCAGTTCGTCCGCCCTGCTCCGTATTATTAATTGGGGTTCCAGGCTCCCCCTCCTGGGGCCGCCCATGTATTATTAACCAGTGACAATACCGTGGACTAATAATTAATAAAACCAGGCCTGCTCAATAGCACAGAGGCCTTTGTCAGATCCCGTAGGTGGCTCACGTGATGCGGTGACGCCGGTCAATAGCCCTCTGCCGAGCCCGTAACCGGTACAGCCAGTAGTGTGCTGCAATGAACAATACGCATTGAACACAATTGATGTAATGCAGAATACGCAGCGGACATAGCATGAATGCGGACACACAAAGCTGCTGGCAGCTGTCGGTAGTTGCGACGGCTTCGGCCGAAACATGTAAGCATGCCGCTGTCCGGCCTGGCCACTGCACCATCTCCGAAACCGCCAGCCGCACGTTTGGGCCGAGTATCAATCCGCCTGGGTAAGCGACATTTAAGCGGGCGATACACGTGAGCGTGCATGGTCAACGCGACACGCCCTCCGACGCCTCTCCCTCCCCGATAAGAGGGTCCATATGCCCGGTGCATTGCAGGTAGCATGCTGGTATGCATGAGGCCGCGTCCTGCTGTAGACCTCCACCTCCACCTACCTTACTCCCCCCAACGCCTCCCCTCCCCCTCAAGCCGCCGCCTCTACCGCCAGTCCACGCACCATGCGCCAGTCATGCCTGCTGCACCTATATTCCGCGCACCGTTTAACGGCCGATCGCGCACACGACACCGCCGGCGTGCCCCGCCCATATCGCTCCGAACGATGTGGGAGTTGGCATCGCAAGCTTATCCTGATCGTCGCCTGCTGCAAATACCCGTGGCACACATCCGTCCCGACTCCGCTCGCATCGCCGCATCTCCCCTAATGGTAAGAGCCCGCAAAGTGGCGGTCGTCGGCTCCCGCTCCGTGGGCAAGTCCTCCATGACCGTGCGGTTTGTGGAGGACAGGTTTGTCGAATCGTATTACCCCACCATTGAAAACCATTTCTCCCGCTCCATCAACTACAACAACCAGGAGTATGCCATCGAAATCTTGGACACTGCTGGTCAGGACGAATTCAGTATCATGAACGAGAAACACTTGATAGGAAACCACGGCTACTTGTTGGTGTACTCGGTGACGTCAAGACAGTCGTTCGAGCTTATTGAGGTGATCCGCGACAAGATCTTGAACTCCATCGGCTCCGACGACATTCCTCTCATCTTGGTGGGCAACAAGTGTGACTTGGGGTTCCAGAGACAAGTGGAGGTCGCCGAGGGCCAGGCTCTTGCGCGTTCGTTCAACTGCAAGTTTTTCGAGTCTTCGGTCAAGGAGAACATCAACATCTCCGAGGTGTTTGAGAGCTTGCTCGAAGACATCGAGAAGATCCAGAACCCTGCTGTCCAGCAGAAGGAGCTGTGTGTGGTTATGTGAGTGCCCGCGCGGTTTGTAACAACGTACATGCTCGCTAATCGGGGGCCACAGGCCGCCTACATCATTTAATGCATTCCATCTGCGCTGCACATGCGAGGTCTACATCGTTATTTATCAATAAAGCAAATCTGTGAAGCAGGAGGACCACAAGCCCCCAAAAGTGCAGGTAATTCTACACATTGTAGCCAACCCGTAGTCCAACAAAGCAACAGACCCCAATTCTGACAAGGACTCTGACCATGCTCCTCTCTTCCTTCTCCTGCAGCTTTCTCTTCTCCTTCTCCTGCAGCTTTCTCTTGCTGTCTGCTTCTCACTATTGCAGCCACTGCGCGCATCAATAATCCACTCTCCCTACTCACCACACATGTCTCCTCTGCCACGAAAGAAGAAACAAAAGGCCAACGCGGGTCCGCTCTACTACGAGAAGGACATCATCCCCTACGACTACATTGTGGTCATCGATGCTGGCTCCAAGGGCTCCCGTGTCTATGTCTACAACTGGATCAATCCCAAATACGCTCTCGACCACGGACTCGACTTGGAGGCCCTGAAGGAGGTCAATCTTGTGCGGGACCTCGGCTCCGACACTGCTATGGATCCACCCACCTCGACGTCAAGCGTTCCTTCCGCTCTGTCCGACACTGCTTCCAGCAACGGCATCTTGTTCCCCAAGGTCCAGACAAAGAAGAAATGGCACAAGAAGATCTCTCCAGGAATCTCTTCCTTCAGCAGTAGCCCCCAGAAAATAGGCAACCACCACCTCAAGAACCTCCTTCAGCTCGCCAGCGCGGTGGTGCCGAAGTCACAACACTATCGGACTCCCATCTTTCTCCATTCTACCGCTGGGATGAGACTCTTGACTCCCACCGAACAGCAGCTTATTCTCGACAACATCTGTTCCTACATCACCAGCAACTCCGACTTCTACCTCCCCGAGTGTACCACGCACATCAACGTGCTCAACGGGGATGTTGAGGGCATCTATGGCTGGCTTTCCATCAACTACTTGAACGGAGCGTTTGACCATCCCGAAAATCATCAGCACGGGAAGGGTCATCGCACTTACGGCTTGCTCGACATGGGTGGGGCGTCGACCCAGGTGGTGTTTCAACCCAACTCCTCGGAAATCGAGGAACATCAGAACTATTTGTACAACATTAACTTCACCCAGCTTCCAAAATTGGTGCAGCGCGAGTCCGATGCGAAGAACTCCATAGGACTGTACCAGTCGCCTGCAAATAACGTGTTCAAGGTTTTCTCCGACTCCTTTCTCGGCTTCGGAATGTACCAGGCCAATTTCAAGTATTTGTCCTCGCTAGTCAACGAATACAAGGAAGAGCACAACATTCACGACCAGGACGGCTACGTTTCACGCTTGCGCTCCCCTGTGCCCGACCCATGTCTTCCTATTGGCTACACAACCTCTATCAAGATCAAAGACGTCTCTTTCGATTTTACTGGTGAAAGCAAGTTCGAGAAATGCATGCAAAAGATATTTCCCGTTCTACTGAACAGCACCTATTCCGAACCAGGGTCTAGGTGCCAGCAGTTTAGTGAGAACAACCATGTGAGTACTTGCTTGTTGAACGACTTGATTCCTGCGTTCGACTTTGACATCAACCATTTTATTGGTGTAAGTGGTTATTGGGACGCGATAACAAATTTGATTTCGTACGAAACGGGACAGGTTTCTGAGAGAGATGACAAGGAAGACGAGACTGCTGCGGACCCTCTGAGTCCGTCTAACAAGGAAGATACCTATGATTACGCATTGATTTATAAAAAGACATCCGAAGTGTGTGCTAATTCGTTCAGCTCCCTAATGCAATTGAACGATGCAAAAAAGGAAAAGTACAAACTAGAAGAACCTGACCTCGCAAGGCTCTGCTTCAAATCTTCGTGGATCCTCAACTTTTTGCATTTGGGTCTTGGATTTCCACGATTTGGCATTGACGAGATTCCTAACAAGGACAAAAAATTCAAATCTTTACAGTTGGTGGAGGAGTTGGAAGGCTCTTCATTCTCCTGGACCCTAGGTCGTGCCATCCTATACGCCAACGACGAATATATTCAAGCATTTAACAACTACACTATCGAAAAGGAAAACCTCACAGAAGAGGAATATCGTACGTTGTTGGAAAGACCTGGATTTTTCCACACTGCTTCTTCAAATGTTTATCACTTCGGAGCTGAACAGCATGGAATTTCTCCCAGACCGCAATTTATTAGACCTCGAGGAGACCAAAAGTATCATTACTACGACTACGAAAACAAAGACCCTTCGTCGAGCAGGGAGCTGATATGGTACATTGAGCCTCATCGGTGGTACGGAATTTTTATTTTCATGATCTTGACCGGGTTTATTGCGTGGCTTATGATTGGAACAGACGGAAGGAGAGTATTGTTTACAGGCATTAAGCTGAGAATTGTGAAAGTCGTTCATTCATTAAAGAAGCTAGTTGGTAAGGAGACCCACTATTCTGCAATCAACACCGATTTTGAAGCAGCCGACTATGAGCTCGATGACGTCGGTAATTCAAACGGGGAAACCGTACAAGAAGGATCCGCCGATCAGTTCAAGATCGACAGTGATGGAGAGTAGATCCACCCTTATTGTGAATATTTTCCAAAGCATATGGAGCTGTTGACTCCTCCAAACCCAAAGGAATTGCATAAGGCATTGTCGATATTTCTTTCTCGAGCAACAAGGGGAGTATAGTCGAAACTTTTGAACCTTTCCTTGTCATCCCCGCCACTGTGGCCTCCAATATCATGCAAATTAAGAGTGGGAGGAATCACTGAGTCTTTGATGGCTTTAATGGTGAATATGGATTCCACAGCACCCGCTGCTCCCAAAAGATGGCCCACTGACGACTTAGTTGCAGAGACAGAGAGTTCCTTGTCGCTGCGATCACCGAAAAGCTCGTGGAGAGCGTTGTTTTCAGCACGGTCTCCTATGATCGTGGACGTTGCGTGGACGTTGACGTAATCGATATCGTTGGAATCAACTTTACTTCTTTGTAGAGCCATTTTCATGGACCTGTAGGCACCGTCGCCGTTTTCTTTGGGCGCAGTTATGTGGTGGGCATCCGCAGAGAGTCCGTAACCCTTTACCTCGGCATAAATGTCCTTCAGGTCCACACCACGAGCCATTGCATGGTCCAAGCTCTCCAATAAAAGTATTCCACAACCTTCACTGAGAACGAATCCATTTCTTTTAGCGTCGAACGGCCTGCTGGCGAGCTCAGGGTCGTCATTGAAGTCCGTCACCACGGATCGTGCCCGTGCAAACCCTGCCAACGCCAACGGGTTGATGGAAGCTTCGGTGCCTCCACACAACATCACGTTGGCGTACCCGTTCTGAATGAAATTGAAGGCATCGCCCACAGCATTGAGCCCGGTGGCACATGCTGTGGACACGGAATGCAACGGGCCCTTCAACCCGTACTTGATAGAGATGTTTCCTGCGGCCATGTTGATCAAAAGCTTGGGGATGAAAAGCGGCTGGACCTTTCTGTAGCCCAGCTGGGCGAACGCAAGCGAGCTCTGCTGGATGTCGTCGAACGAGCCGATCCCACTTCCCACGGCGACGCCGAACTGTTCCTTGTTAACGGTGTCCAAGTCGATTTTGGCGTCTTCGAGCGCTTCTTGAGCAGCCACCATTCCGTATTGGGCAAAGAGAGCGAGTCTGCGGGCCTCGCCACGCTCGAAATGGTCGTCGCTGTTCCAGCGTCCCTGCTCGATGGACCCCTCGGGAACTTTTCCTATGACTTTGCAGGGAATGTCGTTCCATCCAGCACTGGTGTAGTTTGGCAACTGTTTGGTGGAGATGATGCCGCTTTTTCCGGCGAGAAGGTTTGACCAGGAGGATCTGACGCCCACGCCCAATGGGGTGATCAATCCAAGACCAGTGACCACGACCCGAGACATAGTGGTAGCGGGACGGTCAGGTAGCGTGCAATTGTGTGGACCCGAGTGTAGAGGCAGTACGCGATGGTGCGAAGATGTGGAATAGCGCGGCAGATCTAGCGAGAGATTCGCCCGGTGTAGCGAGAACAGCGGGTGTAGATCGTGCCGCGGTAGGGCCAGTGAACGCGCGCAAATCTGTTTCTCGCGCCTAAGCGTAGCGAGACCGGCTCGCCGCGGCAGCCGACGCACCGCTTGCCTCGCTACTACCGAAGTACCATGGTTCCCCCACCACCGAAGTTTACGTTAAAAAATAGCGAATGCGCTCGCGCAATGCAATATACCGGATAGGGTGTGCTATCCGGTATATTCTGGTCGTGAGTTACGTGCAGATACTACCATGTACAGCGTAAGGTAAACCCGAAATCCGAAGTTACACAGGAAAATTTGATTCGTGTGCGCGGCACTATTTTCCCATGGTATTTTTATGTGGTCTTAAAAAATTTTCAAGAGAATAGAATCTCTTGTGTCTGTGCACCCTACAGATATCCGCTTTCACACTTTTTAAGTACAAAATAGCCTGTGGGTATTTTTTTTCTCTTCTAGCAGTTACGAAATTGGTGCTTGCGGCTAGAGATGAAAAGCCCTGATCCTGGGCGTATTCTAGTTAGTTTAGCCGATGCAAAGGAACTAGCTTGCTTGTTAATGCCCAAAGCATAAGTGGTCCTGCTGATGTCACTCTAAATACATACAGTTAAACGGCACTAGTTCTCGCTTGCTGCAAACACAATAAGCCTCCCTTCTCAACCAAGCATATTTCTTACATTATCCAAGGTTGGTTAGACAAAA
>JAJMGE010000077.1:0-15757 GCA_030568475.1 Suhomyces choctaworum
TCCATACTGCAATACTCAGAAACATCCATACTGCAATACTCAGAAACATCCATACTGCAATAAACATCCATACTGCAATACTCAGAAACATCCATACTGCAATACTCAGAAACATCCATACTGCAATACTCAGAAGCTAAATTTGCTTTAGTAAATCCATTAGAATCTTTTGATTTAATAGATGAACATAAACCTTTTTTAGTTTTAGGTAATAATACTTTCGATTTTTCATTTTTAAAGAAATTTATTAAGATAAATCCTTTATATAGACATAATTTTGTCTATAATTCTATAATGTTTTATTCCACTAAATGGAAAGAACATTTAAAAGATGAAATGGATTATTGTTATATCGAAGCAGTAATTAATTCATGTAATTATGATGCATGGCTCTTTCTTAAAGAGAAAAATTTACCTTGTTATAAAAGACTTGATTACAAGAATTCAACATATATTGAAAGCGACAAACCGATTACGATTGATTATGATGAAATATATGAAAAATTAAAGTTTAATGTTGATTATTATAAAAACTGTTTATTATAATTTTCTCTTTCTCTTAGCAGGAGGAGCATTATCAGCAATATCATCATTTCTGCTAACTCTTATAACAAAATGAACTATATCACCAGGAGTTATAACAGGACAATTTCCACTTTCTTCCATATTTGGTATATATGTTCTAAGAATATGTTTGAACTAAATTACTAGTATAACTTGTAGTACCTATTCCAGGATCTCTCGCATTTCCTGATCTAAGACCAAAAGAATTAAAATTGGCCATAACTGTTTGATATCTTCTCCTTAAACTACTTCTCGATGCTATATCCCTGGTTGTTACATATCTAGACATAGATGGACCAGCTCTAGAAGCTCCACCAAATGTTAAGGTATTCATATTATTTATATAATTTATTGCATTATAAGCAACACCAGGTGATACCCCATATTCGTTAACTAATATACTGCATGCCTGAGCAATAAACCGTGCGATCTATATTTTGTATATTTAACAATAAATCATCCAATTCATCTAGAGTTTCAGCATATAATTATAATAAAAACCAAAATCTTAATATCCAACTTGACTATTAATTTTGGAATATATATAACTTTCATAAATTATATGATTTTTTCTATGATTACAAATTTCTCTTAGAAAACCTCTACTTTTTTCTTTATAACTTGTAGCTATATAATAAGTATTAATATAAGGAAAATCTATGTCATAATTAGCAGCCCATTAGGCACATCCTCCTAATCCTATACTATTATATCAATTTTCTAAGTTATCTCTTTCAGGTTGTTTAGTCCAAGCAGCCCAATTATTGCATCATAAGTCATTATATCACAAATAGAATCAGCATTTGACCACCTTGTTCTGCCATCTTTATTGATTTGAAGTAATCCATTTTCTGTTATTATACCTGGAGTACCAGGATATTCCCAACCAACATTAACACCATCTAAATTATATTTAATGATAAAATTAGCGACATTATTAGCAAATGTTTCTCTATTTATATCAGAAAATGCTTGACGAAAAATATAGTAAGTGCCACCAGAAGTAAAACATCCCATCCACCAAAAGCAATAATCTTTTTGGCTTTTATATTTAAGAAATCATTGAATGCATTTCCTACTGATATAGATAAATTATTGCTAATATTAGCAAAGGAATAGTAGAAGGATCCATTTTTATATTACCAGACGAATCTAACCAATGAGCTACTCGATTGAAACTGTTTGCTTTGTTGTAGGCAAACATCCATATCCACAATTAGAATAACGTATTTTTATCACGAACGCCTGACGTTAAGCCACAAAATCCAAACTTACTACAACACCCCTTACTAGTACATTCGGGAGGAGTTCTCCAATCACCAGGAGCATGTGGACCATATTCTGAAAGAGGATTAGGTGAACGACGAGAAATCGTCCGATCAGATAAACATATCTATTCACCAATTTGTGATTACTACATCCTTCCCATATGTAACCCTTTTTATCATAGTTTTCAATATCGTTAGTACATAATGGATAATATTTTGCAGCAATTAATCCACAAGTATCATCTTTTCTAACATCATAAGAATAACAACTACCATTAGAATTTTTAGATGGCTTAAAATTAGGTGTACTACCTACACTATAGCAAACAGGCTGACCTGGTTGCAACTTAGTAAATCTAATTTAAGGTTATAACCTCGTAAAGACTCTCCATTAACATCCGTTATACTACTAATATTATCTCCTGCTTTTAGTATAACATAGTCACAAGGACCTTTACCATTATTAGAAATAGGTAGTTGAGAACATAGCCATAAAGTTTACGACGCAATCGCACTATTTTTGAAGTGACAATTTCAGTGTTTGCGTGAACACCGTAGGCCACCCAAGCTAAAGCGATGAAACCGCAGCCATCGGCCTAACACAGGACACAAGTAAGAATGACGTTGAACAGATAGCAGTACGTACCCAAGCAAGGTTGCTGTTGTACTCAACAATAGTATGTAGATCAGATTGCTCTTGTACTCGGAATATAACCTGATATGATCTCGCGTCGGCAAAACATCTGGAACGACACTGCACCGAAGCTTCGCCGCTTTGCTCCGCGCAGACCACGTGAGAATAGCAGTGTCCAGATAATCCGACGCGCCCCCACCCCGCACAAAATGTGGCAGTACTCGGCCGATCTCGGGAGCTGTCACGTGGCTATGTTACTCAGAAGCGGCGCATGCCGCTTAGCGACGCTCACCCAGGTACCACCGCAGTCCCATTCGGGAAAACCATCGTCCTTCCTCCGTCAAAGAAGGTCAACGAACCATAATGATCACATTTTCTTCCCAGCTACAGGTGAACTCGTAGTCTCCCCACTCGAATTCCCACCACCTCCCCACGTTAGCAAAAAGAAATCGACACCGATGATCTTCCCCGTGTACTGCATATATTGCGGCGTCGCGAAAATTTTAGGTCCTTCCCCACCAAATGTTCTAGCACTAGGGCGGACGAGAAGCGTACGGGGTTCAGCAGATCCAGACCACTCGTTTTATTTACCACAACAGTTTTCTCACCTCATTCAGACGGCAGCGTTCCAAATCAGACAGAGGTAAATCAACCAGGAGTTTCACGACAGACATTTCCGCCACCCACGCCACCGTCGGCTCCCCCACATTCAGTTCAAGTTTACCCCCAGGCTACGGATACAAACACAACAGCAAATACAAATAATCAATACTTAACATCAAAAAATTAAACACTAGGTATCACATCATACCCTTGTCCATCGCCAGTATCCTATGGAAGACCCGTCAGACAAAAAGAAGGACCCCACGTCTCGGCCCTACAAATGTCCTCTCTGTGACAAGGCGTTTCACCGGCTCGAGCACCAGACAAGGCACATACGGACCCATACGGGCGAGAAGCCTCATGCGTGCACGTTTCCCGGTTGCTTCAAGCGCTTCAGCCGCTCTGATGAGTTGACGAGGCACTTGCGGATTCACACCAACCCTAACTCCCGACGCAACAAAAACTTGAGTAAAAGCATATCCTTTGAAGAGGAAAAAGTCGCCAAGGTCTCACCCAAGCCAACACTGAAAGTGGGACTGAAAACTCCAGTAAAAGTCAAACCAGAGGTAACTATTTCTGAGTCCTCATCCACACAAGATACAGCCGCAACCACGGCATCAACTACGGCGGCGACGTCCGCGACGACATCTGTTAACGGAAGTCCCCGCATTGTAAACGCTCCCATGCCCGATCTTGCCACTAACACTACCGAGGCGTCCAGCGAATTCACTCTGTCTCCTCCCGCAGCACCTGCTATCAAAAAGCTCTCGTCCACCATGAACATTGACATCCTTGCCAGCGCTGCGTCCGAGGAGTTAAAGCTCATGAAAACCGGTTCCCCCGTCATCTCCGCTGATTCGCCAGCAGAGGCACCAGCCAATGCGAAGTCCTTGCCTTCGTTGACCGATTATTTCGGCACTACTGCTACTTCGTCAGTCTACAACGGCTCTGCTAACGGGAATGCCAGCTTCCATATAGCCAGTCCTGGTTCTGGTCCCAACGTACCAAATACAAACAGCCTACAATACTTGTCCAGTGTGGCAGCATTGTCGCACGCCGATAAATCCAAGAGCTACACAGCGTTGGCTCCTTCGTCAAAAAAGCTGTATCTCAACTCATTGTCATCCATACAGATGATGACCCCACTCAACCCACAGCCATCTAAGAACAGAACCTTGGATTCTTCGGACATGGACTACGTGAAACAGCGATTGAAAAAGTCACGTCCGAACTCACCTAACCCTAACAATTTCACCCTTCCCAATTCGCCCGTCTTGGGCCTTTCTTCGGCCAACACACCCATAATCTCGGCCAGCAACAGCTCCACCAACTTATCCACCTTTTTCATGACTCCTGCATTGAGAGCTACGAGCAATATCGAAGCCCCCAGGCCACAGAATGTGCCTCCACCTCCGCACCCAGATGGGACTGATCCTTCCACCCCTCCCGCAGTGACAGATCAGTCCCCAAAGTCGTCCCCAGGTTCTGATATTTCTAACAAACCAAAGAATGCTTTGCCATCATTGCGCAGTTTAAATCTTGATTTGCCCACCAACCTAACTATGCCTCAAGTGTCGAGAGAGTTTTTTCAAGATTCTCTGTACTTCACTCAGCCTAACAATAACCACATGTTGAAGGGAAGTGATGGCTCTAGCGAAGCTCCTGCAATTGCAAGCAAAACCTTTGGCTCGGGTCCCGAAGGCAATTAGCTGTGTATTTTAAGTATGTATATTAGTTAGGATAATTCACTGGATGGGCAGGGTGCCCTTTGCTTAGCTTGATGTAATTGAAAGAAAATCATTTTTCGCTGACACAAAACACACTCACCTCTGGTTACCAAATTCTGACTCATTAAAATGGAGTCTAGATGAAAGTTGGGGCAAATTGTAAAGAATTCAGGTATTCATTACAGGGTGTTTCCTGTTGGTAAATAACTGAAACATTTTTTTAGGAAAATACCAACGACTCATGTTGATTCATGAAATGCACTTAGCATCTTGTATTTACGAGCAATAAGTACATTAATAGTGTGTGGTATTGTATGCATACTTAATTTCACCTTCCAACGGCCCAAACTTCAACCTCATCTTCCAAACGGTCGCTGAACATTGTTTCTTCATCACCTCCAGCTGCAATCCTTTCTCTTTCAACACCGGCTAACCTAGTGGCAACTCTCTTCGTATAATCACCAATGGAGCGTGGAACAAAGCTAGTGCCAACAACATTGACAATTTCAGCCTTGCCATCAAACCACGAGTTGAATTCCGTCATCTCTATGTCATCCACTAAATTGAATACCGATAAATATGCTTTTTCAGCTGCTAATTTAATTGGAATAACAGGATCACGAAGACACGAAAAAACACTTGGCACCAACAAATCAAAGTTTTTCTTTACAATGCTATCGAATTTAAATCTTGCGACTGTTCTTATGACAACCAAGGCAAGTCTTCTTGTATCAAGAGAGGATGATTGCGGTTGTACTGCACTTAGTGCCACTTGCTTCACTAATTGATCGATATGTTCATCTTCAAGATTGAGAAGACTTTCAGAAATTGACTTTTCCTCCTTCGGAGAGCGTTTCTCTTGATGCAATAGTAACAATTTTCCAATGGCCACAGTTCCATTATCACTAACATAAGGAAGTCCAGAGTTGCTGCAAGCAATAACAAAGGAAATTATATCATCAAGTAATCCCACATGGAAAATATGGCTTGGAGAATACCTCAAGAAGGAATTAATTGACAAAATGCAGAACTTGTCGTTAAAATTATCGGGCTTATCCAAAATTTTCGACTTGATAATGCTTGCTGCCTCTTCTCCAGATAAGATGTTAGCTAATGATCCAATCAATCTTGCATAGGAAACTGCAGAAGAATCGTTCACAGTAGTGATTTCTTCTTCAACCAAAGTCATGATCGAGGTTTTGGATGCTTCATTCATATTCTTTCCAGCCTTGTTGACAACTTCCAACATAGCCTTTAACATAGATGTCTTGACACCTTGATCGGCTGCAGTTTTAGCACCAGTGACCAATTCGGTGACCAAAGAATCAATTCTTGGTTGGAATGCTATCAATGTACCCAAAGCAACAACAGCCCGTGATCGCAAGGTATCATTACTGACATCCGACAATGACCGCACAAAGGTTCTTTGCAATTGTGGAATAAACGGTCTCAAGAATTGAGGAACCTTCAACAACAAACTGTTCAACGCAATCAAAATTGCTGCTTTAATGTCACTCAGAACCTTCTCCCCAATAACTCTGATCAAAGGACCAGTCATAACAGTGACAAATGGTTTCAAATTGTCCGCTGGAGTCTTATCAATAATGTTGGAAATACCCAAAGCAGATGTTTCCTTTTGCTCAGCATTACCGTACATCAAACCATGAAGAAATATTGGCAAGATGGAATTTGGACCTCTAGCTATCTTGAAACCTGCCAAGTCCTCTCCCTTTACTCCAGTAATGCTCAATGCCTGGTACGTTGGTTTCACCAACTTCTCGAGCATCTCCTTAGGTTGTCTCTTCACCAACGCAGTCAATGCTTCGAATGTTCCTTGGACGACTTCTTGCGATGGGTCTCCTAAAGAAAGAACGAACTGCCCAATCATGTCTTGCAAGTAAACATTGTAATTAAGATTGGTATTTGAAAAGAAGTTACCCAATCTTCCATAGATAATTGCTCTCTTGGCTGCATCCTCGTGTTTAACTAATGACAACAACTGTTGCATCAATGGGTGTACTCCTGCATCGTCATCAATAGACATCAAAATTCTGTCAAATGCAGATTTCATGTCTTCTTTGCCTTCTTCAGTTTCTGCTTCAATTATAGCAGTAATTAACGTATTGATAATCAAAGATAATCTCTTGTACAAGGCAGTACCAGCAACTGCAGCCAATGAAGAAAGAGCACCAGCCTTGAAAGAGTCCATTGGTGGTGTCAACAACGTTGGAATCAAGATTGGGAAAATGACATCTGCCTTTGATGCCATGATTTCCTGTAAAGCAAACAAAGCATTTTGCGAATCTGGAGTTTCTAACAAATTCAAGAGATATGGCAAAATCTCATCAATAACGACCTTACCCAATTCCTCTTGTAAGGATTCAAAGGCCTGTGCTGATGCCTCCCTAATCTTGGGGTCCGAATCAGTAAGAGTACTTCTGATAATTCTGATAAAGACGTCTTGATATTCGACGAGACCTTCGGCTTGGGTTGACTTGATCAATTCGTTCAAGGCGATACAAATACCTTGTCTTGAGTCGCTGTCGTTTGATTCCAAAGATTCCTCGAGTGTTGGTAACAACCTGGCCAAAGCATTGGAACCAACCCTACGAACCAATTCGCCCAAAGTTTGAGCAGCAATGGTTCTGTGAGTTTCATCATTAGATGCCAAACGACGGATAATGATGGATGTCAAAGCAGGCAAGATTTCCTTCACAGTTCTTGGAGTATTGGCCACCAAAGCCTTCCAAATGTCCACTGCAGCATTTCTAACAATTCCAGCAACATCAGAACGGCAAACAAATAATGACGCCAAAACTCTGTCACGACGTTCCTGCCCTAGAACTTCAACCAATGTTTTGTTGAGTTCGGTAGAATTGTCAAACTCATCTTCATTGAGCTCATTCTTACCACTGATGCCTGTGATTTGGAATAACAAGTCACCTGTAAGCTCAACAGACGAGAGTCTAATTCTGTAACTAGAGTCGGACAAACCATTCTCCAACTCTGGTAATAACAAGTCAACAGCTTTCTTGGCGTAGTTCTTAACCATTAATCTACCAGCTCTCAATGCTGTATCTCTGATATCCTCGTCCGTATCGGCCAAACCATTCAAAACAGGAGGAATTATTCGACTCAAATAAGGAGAGAATTGAGTACCAAAACAAACTGGTAAATACAACAACAATGGCATAAACCCAGCTCTGATATGATTTCTTGGAGAAGTGGCTGATGAAATGATAGTAGGCAATAACTCTTCCAATTTCGCAAGACCCAAGCCACTGATTACTTCACTCAAAGCTTGAGCAGAACCCAACCTATCACCAATCTTTGCCTCATCTTGCAATGTACTAAGTAATCTTGGAATCAAATCAGGGAATCTCTCTTCTCCTAATTTTTCAACCAAAGAGCCCAATGCTCGTGCAGCGGTCGATCTTGTCGCTGGAACGGGATCAACCATGGCGAGCTCTAATTCACCCACTAACAGGGGCAAGTATGGCATCAAATCCTTAGAGTCAACCAAAATTGCCATATTTCCAACAATCTGACAGGCTTTCTTTTTCGTTGAGGCAGATCTGTCGATCATACCTCTATGAATCACATGAATAATCAAGGCAAGCGAAGGACCATCGATATAATGTACAAACTGAGTTTTGATCAACTTGTCCAAAGCTAAGTCTGTGTACTTGGTAGGATCTCCGATAGCATTAATCAAATCAGGCACAATAGCTTGGATTTCTGGGTTTCTGATGACTTCACCAAATCTTTTTAAAGCTTGGTCTGCTGCCTTTCTCACTTCTTTGTGAGTGTCATTCAAGACACCAACAATTTCAGGGATAATAGTGGACAAAGAGGAACTCAATTGGGTAGGGTCCAAATAAGCCATAGAACCTAACAACTCTACTGATCCTTTTTTCGATCTCCATGCCGCTTCATCATCAAGGTTCGAAATAGTCAATGGAATCAACTTTTTAATACCATAACTGGTGGTATTCTTCATGATTTGCTTAGCTGCTGCATCGGTAGCCTCACGGACCTCTACCTGAGGATCACCATAGAACTTCAAGATAATAGGTAAAATCTCACTGACATAAGGCTCAAAAAATTTGCCTAAGCTTAGAGACAAGCATTCAAATGCGAAAGAAACACCTTCTCTCTTTTTAGGATTCTTCTTGTCATCGGAAGCATCCATTAAAGTCCTAACTAGATCATAAGATGACAAAGACTTGATACCAATTCCCTTAACCAATCCAGCAATACCATACGCAGCACCTCTTCTCTTCGCATAAGAAGCTGATTCAAATAATGTTTCGAATAGTTGGTCAAAATGAGTTTGCAAATCAGATTCAAAAGACTTGACCAATGGTGCTAAGCACTCGGAGATCGCGTATTGTACGTCCTCAGAGGGAGTATCGAGTGTCTTGATCAATCTGGCTATAATTGCTTGCAACCTGGAGTCAGAGGAGCTTAAGTGACGAGCTAACGCACCATATAAAATGATCACATTCTCTTTAATGTTATCTTGAGTTTTGGATCTGGCATCCTTGGCACCAAGGTTTTCTTCGAAAACCGGAATCAAAGACTCGATATTAGCGAGACCGTGCAATCGGATCACCTCAATACCAGCTTCTAAGAGCTCTTGTCTCACCAAGTCCTCCTTATCTCCAAGGGCAGACTCGCTCACCAAAAATTGGAAAAGCGTCTTTACGGTTTCAATGGTATAGTCGGGTCCAAGTAGCTTCAATGTCACTGCAATAGTAGATCTTTCCTCCCAGGTATCTCTTTGACTAGACGATGATTGAATTGGTAAACCAAACCTGTCTAATTCTGGTGGTGGTGGGTTCTTCTTGATGTGGTATAGATTGATAAGCTCATTCAATGTGGTCTTGAAAGATGTGCCCCCTAAGACTTTTACTGCATGGACAATTGATCTTGCAATAGAAAGACGTAAGCCAGCATCCTTGTTTCCAGCTAACTGCAACAAACTAGATGGAGCATTCAGTAAAATTTTAAACTCGCTGTCCTCCCAAATAGTATTCGCCAAATCAGCCACATGTATTTCGTTGTCATGGGCTGCAATCCACAATTCGCTAGAATACTTGACTTCTTCGCCAGTTAAATCAAATTCAGAGTCAATACCTTCCAAAATTGTGGTTTTAACAAACTCGAGTGGGGTCAAGAGGGACTTCCATAAGAAAGTCAAATCCTCTTCTGTATAATTTACCCCAATAGACTGACACATTGACAAGAAGCATTCTTTCGAAAGTTTGGACTTCGATGGTAACTTCATAAGCGAAATCAAGACATCCAAAATATTTATTCTTGGAATAGAGACATCTTCGAATAATTCGGAGTGTGTTGATATGATTTCAATAGATAAGAGCAACTGCTCCTCTTCAGGATCATCTTGAACAAATTCTGATGTGACTGCTTGCTTAGTTGCAGAATTCTTAATAGCAACTTGCTTACCGATCTCGAGAACTTTTGTTAATAATGGTAAGGCGTATGACAACGATAAAGCATCAAGCGGTTGACTATCTGACAAAATTTTTATTCTGTACAATATTCTGCCTGTCAAATCTAGCAAAGACTCGTCAAGGTAATTTTCAGCAAGGCCCTCAATATTGTTGATTCTGAGAGTAGCAACACCGATGAACTCTTTCAAATTGCCGAGTTTCGAGGTAAGGAGGCTGGACAAATTGAGAAAGCTGCTAACCGGCAAAGATCCAACCAAATGAGCAGTATTTGATAACTTTGCGAGTTCCAATAGTTTGGTGACGGCTACTGGGTACCAGTATTTAGAACCGTTGTCTACTTGGATCGCATTCTTTGTAAGCTCATCAATAATTGAAATAGACCTTTTGAGTCTATCAGCGATAGTTTCAATTTCGGCTCTGATACTGGATTCTCTTGATAATTGTTCGTTAACCAAAGCTTGTTCTTCTCTTGTCAATTTTTTTGCTGGTCCTTTTATTTTCGTGGACAACTCTTTTTTCAAGGACTCTTCCCATTTTTTGATTTCGTAGTCTCTGTTGTTTTTATCTTGCAACTTACTGCCAGATTGATCAAGCACATTGACTACCAATTCTCCATCATTTCCATTCCAAATTTTCAATGAAGAAGAGTCGATTCCCTTGATTTTGTGAATGTCCAAATCTTCCAGAATTAGATTGCCGAGTCTAGGACCAACAACATCAGGCAAGATGAACGTCATCACCCCAAGTGCCTTAACACCAGCTCTGTAAAAATGGGAATCGAATTTAACTGAAGTAAACAAGTCGAAGATACCATGAAGAGTGTCCTCAATCTTGGAGCTTAATAGTTGAGCAATGTCAATATTGAAGCCGCTTCTCTGTACCAATCCGACCCATCCATTTTTGATTGGTATATCTGGATGATTCGAGATAACGAGAATTTTGGGCAAATTCTCTTCCACTATCTTTTGGTCCTTTAATTGTGTTACCAAAGGCAAGATTATGTTGAAGTTCTTGAGCTTCAATGCCATATCTTCGCTCTGTTCATCCTTCAAAGATTTATAAATCCCTTTTATCAACAATTGGCTCAAGCCGGGGTTTGCCTCTAATGTTTCCTTAAGTAGGTTTACCGCTACCAATCTCGATTGAAATGGAACGTTTGAAGAGATTATTAGATAGATCCAGGTCATGCTATAGCTCACATTTTGAGCATGTCTAACACTTGATTGTAATGCTCTTGCTAACCACTGGAATTCCGACTCGATAGTGAATTTGGTATAAACCCTGGAATCCGTCAATATTGAGGGTTTTTCATCTTCAGGTTGTAAAGACTTCTTGAAAACATTTTTTTCATCGACAGTCAATATATCACCATACTTCTCATTAATGGTGATAGTAACGTACGCATTAGAAATCCCCTTACTAGTGGTTGATGGAACAGGTGAAGCCTGACATTCTTCGAGAGATTTGATGAGGGCAGGCTGCACTTGTTTGATGAGTTCTATGACACGATCGCCTCCAATTGAATTGTACAAGTGCTGACCCAAAGAATTAAACCAAATTCTTCTTAACAGGATTTTCTTATCAGATAACCCATTCTTGAACTGAGTAATAATCTTATTCAAATCATCCACTTGAAGTTCATCGGAGGTCGTGAGCAAATCAAAAGACTGGCTAGCGAAGGCGTCTACCAACGCTGCCAAGGATACTTCATTTTGATCCTTTGGAATCAAGGGAAGTAATTCTTTAACGATATTTATCGAAGATTTTGTGGATGACTTTCCAAGAGACAACGAAGATAGAATAAAAGCTTTGAAATCTGAATTTGATGTTGATTTCAACGCTTTCAAGACTTCATCGATATACACCTTGTGATCATCTTCATTGAATTCTAATTCAGTATTGACAATGTTATTCAATGTTTCAAAAGCGCCCTTTCTGACATGTTCTTTAGGAGATTTGAGGGCAGACAAAATTGATGTCAACAATTTTGATCTCACCAAAGTGGCTCCAGAGACCTCTCTTAAATATTTTGAAAATGGGGGTAAGATAACGGCAAAAGAACTTTCTGACGATCTCATAATTGCCCTTTCAATACTTGGAAGAATAACTGTCAAATCTTCATCGGTAATTTGATGCTCAACGAAATGTCCGAAGACTTCCAACGAATAATGGGATGGTGGTACTTTTCCCAAAAAAACTTGGTTAGTCAAGTAGTCAATAACAGGAGCTTTCAGTTCCTTTGCGAGCAGTTCAGCCAATCCAGGATTTGTAGGTGTTAAAGCTACCAATGCAGATGATAAAGTTCCAAAGTAAGTAAGAACAATATCAGAGGATAACGAATGGGCAAGAATGGCTTTGTAATAGACAGAAGAATCATCCTGGTCTCCAAGAGTGCCCAATGCATCTACCAAAGAGGTTGTTGTAGATGATAGAACAGCATGGTGCACTCTGGCGAGATGCTTATAGTGGTCAGCAGTGTTAGAACTTTGACTTACGCAAATACTCAAAACTGTTGCCTGAGTTCTTATGATAGTTTCTCTCAATGCAGAATCCGAGGAAAGAACATGGAATCTGTTGATCCAATTCAACAAAGTGAGATTGTCAGTTAAAGCCATGATTGGACTTTTTGGTTGGACTTGCGCTTCAATAAATTTGATGAACAGACCCAAATATTTGGAGTCACAGTTAGCGATGGTCTCCAAAGTCTTTAAGGCCTCATTTCTAGAGTTCACATCCTGGTAATAGTTGTAAGTTTTAAGGACTCGGAGTGCGGTCTGCTGGAGCTCTTCTCCAGCCAAGAGACCCCCTTCAACATCTTTCTGAATAGCCTTGAGAGTAGGGATTCTTACCGATGTGAGTGAAGAAGAAAGATTTACGTGCCTATCTGTCTTGCTGTCATTATTGTGGTCCGACATTACTGGCAGGTAGTCAATTATGAATGTTCTGAGTCACCTGTTCAAACAATCAGGATGGGGCCCTTAACAAGTGTATGAGTTCACAGTGACGGTACAACGTGATATGAACGCTTCAGCGATAGTGCTAGCCAAAGTACGGCCAATTGTCCGAGTGAAACTGTTCTTAAGGGCTGAATGCAAAAGCCCGTAATGGTTCGTAAAGGGCACACAGACTCTCGATCTGGAGAAAGCTGTAGGCCGTCGTGCGCCCAGCCTAACATGAAAAATTTTGCGACCGTAGCTCCAAGAATTACCCGGACGGTATAGGGAAAGCGCGCGAGCTATAAAAGGAGCTCGCTACCCCGGAATTTTTCGGTATCAACTATAACAGTCGATGAAGAACGGCTACCATCCGTTGCAGCAAGCTGGGCAACTGGCGACTCGCGAAGGGGACGCATCTTCGGAAACACCGCGGAGCGGGCGCTGTGGAATACATCATGGCCTACACCACACCGAGTGATGTTTAGAACTATCTGAGGCTGTTGTTGATGTACACAAGAGTGATACCACCTTATTATCTTAAATGTTGGAAGTTGTAGATCCTGGCAGCGCACTAATAGGGTACAGTATCGCAGAATGATTGTAGTGATAAGTGATCGGGTCTGAGGGAAACGTAATTGGGTGATGTCTGCCTATTCTGTTGCGCCCGTGACATCCGAAGCGTACTGTATAAATCGCACAGCATGAAAACGCTGTTACAAAGCAGACTAAAATTCATCTTTTAGTAAGCATATGACGATGGTATGATTGTTGGCCATATACTCTACATGTGCTTAAAACGGAAAGCGTAAATTAAACTTTTAGTCACCCTTTTGAAACTAGTCAAAACCGATCAAGCAATGATATAACAGCTCTGGTCAATCACATCTCAACAATAATAAATAAGATCCTGTGTCGTTCATAATTCATGAAATAAATAATGCATTAGATTTCGTGCTTGAAGCAGCACCTATTGCCGTAGCGGCAGGAGCCGAATTTGGACCAGTTGGCGCAGGGCTTGGAGCGCCATTTGGGAGGACGTTCCACCTGCTTCAACTCGTTCTCTCCGTGGGCAAATTGGCACTTGTTCCCGTAGGGACAGGCGCCCATTTTCATGAAGGAAGCACAGAGCTCGGTTTTGTAGAGCTGTGTGTTGACATGCTGGCTCTGAGCATTCTTGGAAGTGTGGGTCTGGTGTGAGCCATTGTGGTTATCGGGGATAGTGGGAGAGGCACTCAGGGACTTGCGGCGGCGAAGAGCCACCACTGGAGTAGGACCCTGGTAGACTGGATGTTGTGGGATAGAACGGGCCATGAGAGGCATTGGTTGCTGTTTTTGAAGCTGGAGCAGACGGTGCTGCTCGAAGCGGAACAAGTCCTCGGATAGCTCTGCTTCTTCTTGATAGAATGCGACGGGCAGGTCCACGGTGTTGTTGAACAACAAGTTCTCCTCTGTCAAAGCCGGAAATGTCGCAACTGCCGGAATATCGGCGTACAATGCACCAGGGAGCAAGGACAAACTAGGATCGACCACAGGCTTAGATGGAGTGTTCCAGATGTTGTGTGGGGACACCGACAAGCTTGCTCCCGATGACGAGGACGAGGTGTGCCACAAGTCGGGAAGTAAGTCGCCGGGCAAATCGGCTATGTCTGCGGAGGATGTGATGGATGAGGTGGAGGATGCTACGGAAGACGTCAACGGCGGTCCCGCGCGCAAGTTAAAGGCAGACTTGTCGTGCTCCAAGGGCAACATCCTTAGCGGAACGTGGTGGGACATTGTGGATCTAGTACTGTTGGCTGCACAGGACGGATTAACTCAAAGGTCGGCCTGAACGTCGTAAAGGGGAATATAGGACGAAGCTGTAGCAGGGAAGAGCTCAGCTACGGGTACAGTGAGAAGTGGAAGCGTTAGAACGATGGAACGTCTTGTATAATGATTATGACGAAAGTGGCAGCAGCAGACCCCAGCCGCCTTTTATAGAAGAGGGGATCTTTCCTTGCTTTTGTGTATAGGGGCGCGCGCAGCCGTCGCTCGGTGGTGAGTGTGGCCGGAGATGGTGGCGTGATCGGACAGTACCGGAGGTTGCGATGAGGTGGAGCCATGGCAGTGGGGCCACTGCGGTGGCAGAACCGATGTTTGACAGCAAGGGAAGGGTGATGCCGGGACTGCGGTGGGCAGTGGATATACAAATGGGCTGCTTCCACTGTCCTGGAATGGCTACGTTTTCTACATCTCTCCCTGCTTGTCCTGCTTGTCCGGCCCGTCCTCCCCCCACTGGATGCAACCGTTGGATTTGTTGTCCGTTTCGGCGAAGGCCTCCGCACTGAGTGTAGACTCCCCTCCTCGTACCGGTGTCGTGCGAGCGGCTGGCAGCGGCGGCGCCAGATTGTTCTAGAGCCCGCATTTTTTCTGTTGGCCCGCGAGGGTCGCATGGGGAGGCTTTTTCCGAGGTGGAGAGGGTCGCGATTGGTTGGGCCCGGTGGAGCGATACAAGGGCCAAGCGAGGCGGCAGAGCCTGGCAGTTGCCTAGGAACGGGCGTGGTCAAGCGCG
>JAJMGE010000078.1:0-15432 GCA_030568475.1 Suhomyces choctaworum
TTTTTTCTTCAAGGGTGATGCGGTGGCTCAATGGTAGAGCTTTCGACTCCAGATCGAAGGGTTGCAGGTTCAATTCCTGTCCGTGTCAATTCCTTTCTTTTTCATTTTTGAACGCTTCACCTCAATTACCTGCCTGTCACTATTATGAGGTGATGTAAGATCGTTTAATCTCTACGTCTGGCCCCAATTGATGGCTTTGTATTAATATCTATGCTACACTAGTTTTTGGCCATTTTAGATGCTCTGATATTGCCCTGCTTCCTGATCTCTGCATCCATGAGCTCCTGAATGCGGTGGCTTCCCGCAATGGCGATGGAAAGTACCGACTCCAACTTATCCAATGGCATCTTGTCCTCCAACATTAATAATGCTAATTTTTCACTCTTCCCGATGACTCCGATAGAGATGGTGCTCATATCGTTCTCCTCCAAGCTATTCAAGTCCAAGAGCGGTGCTTGGTCGTGCAAGCCGGCACTGACACACGACACGTAGTCGTACATGGCAATGCCTGCGTCGATCAATGCTAATGACATAGCGTTGGCCAGTCCGGCTAATAAGCCACCATCTTGCGCCAACACATGGATGTCCACCTGGATAACGGTTCTAGGATATAAATGACACATCACGCTCTGCTCAAACGTCCTCTCAAGCGTCGCCTTGAGTTCGACTATTCTTTTTTCCGTCCTGGTTCTTTTCTTTCTTTCAAAGGTGGAAAAATTGGCCACATTCACCGTTACCTCGATGGTTGCTTCGGTTGTGTTGGCCTGTGACCTTAGCGTGGGCTCCATGGGCCCTTGGACCATACATATGATTTTGGTGTTTCCTTGCTCCACGTATGAGGATCCGTCCGAGGAGTTGGGGTGTGTGTTGACCTGACATTCGAATCGCCTCAACTCATTCCATCTGCGCCCGTCGATTCTGAGCCCTTCGGGTGAATAGATCTCCAAACGGGACATGTTGATGTTGCCGGAGTTGTAGATGCTGGAGGTGTAGATACAGTGGGAAAAATTCATCACATCGTGATTCACGTGACTGGTGTAGCACGTGATCATGCATCCAGGTTCAGTGGATATATTGGTTAATGTCCCCAATGAAGAGGCTCAACAATGTGCAGTTCAGCAAGAAGAATCCCAGCGATGCATAGAGTAGTTCTGTGAATGTGTTTTTGCCCAAAAATTCCAAGTTAAATGCGAAACCCAACCACACACCTTGCGAGACTATCCAAGCCACGAGCATCAACACCCCCTGCAAAGCATGACTCTGGGTGAGATAGCGTGATCTGGATAGATAATGAGGTAAGAAAATCAAGAACCACAAAAAGTACTGCGAGGTCATGACCTTGTTGAATGTAACGAATGCGAAAGTTTGAAGAAACATGCTGGATATCACGTCTTTATCTGCAAAAACAAGAGGAATGAAAACTGCGGACAACAACATCTGCGGAATAAGGGCAAAGTTTTCCAAGTTCATCGCTTGCTCATTCAAAGCCGATTTGTAGTAGAGCGGAATATTGTAGACTGAAAAATTATGTCTGTGATCGAGACGAGTAAGGTGGTATAGGTAGGAATGATAAAGGAACTCGTATCCGTAGAGAACATACATCACCCCATTCAATGCTCCTAAGGTGAGCAAGCAAATGGTTAAATACTTCAAATTTTTCCAGTTGACCCACCTAATTACAGGAAGGTTGATTAGGGGCACTTCGTTGGAGAAAAAGTACAATACGCTGGGCAAATAGATGATGGGGTAAAGCTTGAAATGAATGGAAAGACCGAGGAAGAACGCAGATGCCACGATTTGACGACGATCGACCAAGTAGTACAACGAAAGCATGATCATGACCGTAAGCACGCTTTCCGACGAGCCTCTTGTGCTGATGGTAATAACCATTGGGTTCAACAACCACAACGAAGACAACACTGCCACCTTGTTCTGGCTCAAAGGAAGTCCCTTGAGGCGTACTGTCTGTAACAACCGGGTAATGAGCCATCCTGTGATCAAATCACAGACCATGAAAAGCACCTTTCCGAAATGGTAGAAGATTCCTCCCCACGACGTTGGAATGAGCATCCACGCCAACAATGGTGTATAACGGTATGTTTCACGCTTGTATGGGCTCTGTCCGTGACCAACGAAGTGAGCCGCATCGGTGAACACCAAGTAGTCAATGTCTGTATACTTCACTGGTAAGTATTCGTCTTGATAGAGGCCGTAGAAGAAGAAGCCCACCCGAAGTAGTATGGAGAGTCCCACGATTCTATTGTTAGTGAGGGCTATCATTATAGCTGGTGCTCTCTTCAGAATCTGCCTCCAATTAGAACGCCTCTTCTTTCCTAGGATGGTTGTGTTGTAAATGTCCAAATCACAGTACACTGCATTTTCCCCGGTCGCGAAAATCGCGGCATGGGCTTAATAGAGCTGAAAATCCTCCAACTTCTTACAACCACCAGCATGTCCAATCCACAAGAACAGACGTATATTGAGTATCTCAACTACGACTGGAGCTCATTCCGCGAGTTCCAGGATGGATTAAAAGAAATCTTGGATAGCCACTTGGAAGCCTTGAAAGAACAGGACCCTTCGATTAATGTCATTCCTGCCTTGGACAAGCAGCAGTTGATCGACCAGGCCAAGTCATTCTTCTATTGCTCGCACACGGGCAACATCTTGAACTTGGAGGACTTTGAACAGTGGAAATTGACAAACGGTGACAAACACGTCAAAAACAGCAACATTAGAGAGATCCGGGATGAACAAGAAAAGGAAGCAAACGCACTCTCAGAACAACACCTTGTACACGAGGATAAGATAACTGAGATCAAGGATACCCCTTCAGGCTCACAGAACTCACAAGATCCGCCTTACTCTTCCAATTATCAAGAATTGGTTGACTTGATCGTTTCAGGCAAAGAAGTCCCAGGCATCAAGGACATCCCAGATACAGTGTTACCCGAGCAAAGTTCTGTATCTGCTGCGAAACAAAGAGCCAAGCCCTGGGAAAAGTAAACGTCACTACGGCAAATACTGAACGCTTGTATTAATGCATGAATCTCATGGCAGCCTCGAATGCAGCCAACGCTGCGGCATTGGCCGGGAATGACCGCAATATGGAGGGTCCGAATCCTCGGGTGAACCCTCCCAAGCCCTTTTCTCTATAAATATATCTTACTGCATCGATCCAACGAGGAAACTTCTTTTGGGCCCTGATAGGACTGTCGGTCATGATTGTTTGCTTAACAACATCTGCTGGGTATGCAAAGATCCAGAATACGGTGGCAGAAAGGCCTCCGGACCAGAAATTGCTGGCCGGTTTCGACATCAGGGTGTTGTTAGCGAACCAATTGTTGAAAATCTCGTATGAACCCCACCAGAAAACGAAATTGGTCCGGAATATCATGGTGGAAATCAATCCACTATAGATTCCTCGGATTCCCGAGGTCTTGTACAATTTCACAGCCACATCTAGTGGTCCAGTGTACACCTTCGTCTTCGCATCATACTGAACTTGTAGTCTTGCCTTGAACTGTTCGATGGGGGCAGCCACAAACGACACTGTCAACCCGGATCCCAATCCTGCAATGCAATGCCCTGTCAATGTCAACTTTTTGTTATCGTAAAAGTTTTCTAGCAAGAACCGTCTGTAGATATGCAATGATCCCAACATCACCGAGTCCATAAGAACCCATCCTACGAGAGGAGGAGTGAATCCCTTGTAAAATCCCCGGAGTCCCTCGTTTCTCAAAGTCTGTAACACACAATCTATGGGGCCCTTGAATCGTCCTGTTTCGGCGGTTTGCAATCTTACTTTGATGGTATCGAATGGATGTCCAACGACATTTTTCATTACCCCAGAACACGTTCCGGCTATGAAGCCGAGGTATCTTGGAGGCGGAGCCTTGGTGTCCGTGAGAAGCTCGTCTCGCTTGTCTTCAACAACTATGGACATGGATATAAGGAAGAGTGCTAGATCTGGCTGTCAATCTGACTGGACGAGGCCGGTTCAGGCGCGCTACAGGTAAGCTGCGACTGCCTATTAGGTAAGCAGCTGTGCTTCATTTTAATACTGAGTCATCATGCAAAGAGACTTGACTTGAACGAGAACCACAAGAGCGAAGGCCGAGCTACCTTTAAACTCGCTAGATTACGCATGGTCCTATTATTGCTATGTTCAATTGAATTTCTTGCTTGCAAAATGTATGTCTCAGACCGGAAAAATTGCTCTACGAGAGGAAAGATTTCGAGGAAACTCTTTCAACTAAAAGGGAGATGACATGCTAGATCCGCGGGTAATTTCTCGAGCTGTCACAAGTTTAACCGTTCCCCTTCCGACAGATTCTACCTTGATCATTATGTCGCATGTCGCGTGTCGCGCGCACCTTCAAATATCGCCTTGTTCAAGTTTTACTCCTTACTGTCATCACAAGTCGCCTGTCATGAGCAAGTCACCGGTGAAGAAGGAGGAATCCGTCAAGATCGAGCCGGATCAAAGTCCCCTCACTTTGTCCTCCGCAAATGGCACTCCAAAGCCCACCAGCTCCTCCGATGGATGGCAGGACATACCTTTGAAATCTTGTACCAAGGAAGAGGTCAAGGATATCAGGTATCATATCATGAAGTTCCAGAGCACCAAGGATGTCGACATCGTCGAGGATTTTAACAAACCTATCAGGCTTCACAGAAAAGACCCCAGAAACATTCAGTTCCAGTTGACAAGACAAGAAATCGACCAACGGAAGAAACAGCTTGCCATCGACAAAGCCAACGGTGTTGTTCATGAACCTACGGAGGAAGAGCTTATAGCAGAAGATGAGGCTCGTATTGCACGTGGAGAAGAGCCCAGAAGGTTTCCTCGGGCCGATATGTCACAGGTTGCTCCCGACGGAGGAGCCAGGCGATTGAAGAGGAACATTTTCAAGCGGAAGACTAGACAAGTCACCAATGCTGACGAAACCAAGAGAAAATTGAGGTATGAGGAGTACTATCCATGGGTGATCGAGGACTATGATGGTAAAAATGTGTTTGTGGGAAACTACGAAGCTGGCTCTTCCGATACTCAACATGTGCTCTTTGTGTTTGACAAGGATGGCTTTAAAATGGTGCCTGCCGAAAAGGTTTACAAGTTTACCCCGAGAAACAGATATGCCACTTTGACTTTGGAAGAGGCAGAAGCAAAGATGGAAAAGAAGTCGTCTGTGCCAAGATGGCTCATGAAACATATGGAAGAAAAGTCGATATCAGAAAACACCCAAGACAACAGATTTAAAAATTCCCCGGGAAATGGGAACGTGGTATTACCCACAAATAACAGTAGAAGATTAAGAACAGTCTTGGGAGGAGGTGGCTCGAACGATAGAGACTCTGATCATGATGACTTGGACTTCGACGAAGAATTCGCCGACGATGAAGAAGCTCCGATCATGGACGGTGATGAAGAAGAGAATAAGTTGTCGGAAAGAAGAGTGAAGAAGGAAATGCTCAAAGCGGCCCATTTTGATGGTCAGTCCGACGCCGAATCTGATGGCGATTTGGATGACTTATTCGAGACAGAAAAGGAAAGAAAGGTAGACAAGGAGGGTAAGAAATTGCGGAAGGTATTGAACAAGACCGAGGGTGGAGTCTATGACAGTGAAGATGACGACAAGCTCAATCCTTATTTGTCCAAGTCAGACTTGGAAAGTGACGAAGAGGACAGTGATGACGAAATAGCGTTGAAGCAGGAGCAACAGGATGGAATCAATAATGATGCCGATGGCAAGAAAAATAGCTCAAGATCTATATTTGCACAGAATTTCGGAGAAGGTTTCGTGGTGATCAGAGCACCTTCCGAATTTTTGAACGGATTTCCTAACGGCAGTTGGGTTCCCAACGGGCGCAAGAGACCTGCTCCGGTCCTCCAGTCTCCCAAGAAGAAGATCAAAGTCGATGACAAGTCTCCAAGGAAAGTCAATGGCGATGAGAGAACCGCTTCACCTTCACCTAGTACACCTTCGATTGATTTGAATTCCGCAGGACCAGATGGTGTATTGGTTACGATTAGTGAGGTTTTGGACATGGTGAAGGTCAATCCATTGACAACGAAGGAATTATTGTTGAGCTTGAAGAATAGAGTCAACGCACATAGAGACAACAAGCTGCGGATCATTAATATTGTCAAGCAGAACCTTAAGTTGGTCGATGGGAAATTGGTGTTGAAAGAGTAATTTTGACAATTCTGTTAGTATATAGTAATCACCATTGCAATTGAGTCTACGGTTGCAAAGCCATGTCCATAATAAATAAATTCATGGAGTAATGATGCCTTCGTTCTATATTACATGATTACACAATCTCAACAACCTTGTCGTCGTCGCTATCACTCTCCATATCTGCGTCTTCTTCCTCGATTGGAGCCTCGTCCCTCTTTATCATTTGCACCAATCTATCAATGATTTCGGCGACTTCCTCATTTTGGGTGGCCTTGTGCAACTCCTTGATAATGGCATAAACCGACTTTTCTCTCAAGTATTCTCTACCTTCTCTCGATGTGCACAACAACAATAAGCTTTCCAAGTGGATGGCAATAATAGAGTCGAGAGGGTCTCTTTCTTTGTCGGAGGGGAGCAATTGTAATTCTTCAGGCAAATCGAACATTTCGTCCTCATCAATTTCCTCAGGACCCGCGATAGGCAACAAGATGTAAGGCAAGAGGTTGATTTTTTCGTCAGTCAAGAGTTTCATGTGTGCGTTGGTGTCAAATAGAGAGTTTTTGATGGTGGAAGCTACACCCTCTCTTCTGATCTTGTTATCGTACTTCTCGGTAAACACCAATAACTTGGACAACGGAACAACGTCGTCGTATGCCTGGGATGTGATAAAATATGTTCTTCCTTCAGTGAAGCGGGACAAATCAGCAAAGAAGTAGGCCAAGTAGTCGAAAGTAGCGTACTTGTTCAACGACCTATCAAAGCCCTTGACAAACAAATCCATCAAGCAGTCCATGGCTTTGGATGACTTAAATATCTTGCTCTGTTCTTGGTTGTGGGCCACTGTCATGTCAAGGATCTTAATGATGCTGTCGTCCTTAGCTACGTTAGTCAAGAGGATAGCCATCAAGTCGGCATTGGAGTTGTGGATGTTGACGATCTGCTGCACCAAATAGGTCATGAACTGGTGATCTTCCACCACCTTCTTTCTGATGAGTAAACTGTCACACAAGTTGACCAAAATCGTCAAAGCTTGACTGACGGTGGTCTTGCCTTCGTTTCTCACCAAGTTCTTCAAGTCCTTGATGGGCTCGTAGTTGTTGTGATTGAAAATCAGCTGCTGGGGTCCCTGGGAAAATCCCACCAAGTTCCCTAATGAGATCTGGACCACTGCGGGCTGCAGCGAGTGGAGAAACTCTACGAGCTCTTCTAGTTCGGTAGGCATGGTTGATGGCTACTGCAAATGGATGCTGCCAAAAATTTTGATGCTGTGTCACGTGCGCGTCCAAGTCTCGGGCGCGATGAACCGAACAGTTGCCTGCATAACCTGCAGTGCGAGCAGGTTAGTTAAGCATCGTACACACCTCAATATTCCCTACCGCTAAGCAGACACTGAACGACCAAGAGATTAAGAGTCGGACCAACTATTGACTCTGAGGTAGGTACGATCCTTACTCTTGGATTCTCGGACGCCACATTAGGGAGAGATAACTGCACATGTCTTCTCTCATCCCCTCAACTCGGGGGCGGACACTGCCCTTATAAGGATAAGTATATTAGGATAATGACATAACCTTGAGCCCTACTACAAGTAAGCGCCCCTACTACAAGTAAGCGCCCCCCTACATCAGTAGGGTGTAGGGAAAGAACTTTGCAGAGCGATCTAGATCCTGAAGATATTCCACTGGTTTATGTGCAGAACCGTCAAGTTTGCAGCCGTTACTTTTACATAAGCATCATATATTGGTAGCATGAGCTGAAATTTGGATTTACATAGCTTTTCTTGTGTTGAAATGTCTGAAAGGAGATTCTGTAAACGCTGACCGCTCATTGTTTCCGGCTCACCGGTCTATCCTTGAAAACCGTCAAGTACTTGCAAGTAATAGTAATAGAAGGCAACGATGGCAAGATGACCGTCAAAGAGGATTCTTTCATTCACAGAGTGGATATTTTCGTTCGGTGTTGGAAGGTTTGGAACATACCGATAGATGTTTCTGGTCAAGCTCCAATACGCCCTGGTATCGGTGTTTCCTGTGGACATACCGGGAGAGACAACAAATGTTTCGTCACTGTCTGGAAAAATCAAGTTCTCGTACAAGTACCGCAACGAGCCACCGAAAATATCCCAATTGTCATCATTGATGGGAGTGATAGGAGCAGCCTCGAATGCTCCAGGGAAGGTATAGTTGAAATAGCCGTTATCTGTGGGGGCAGCCACCTCTTTACCGTTGAAAATGACACCAAGGTCAAATTTCTCTGCAACCTGTTGCACTTGATCGAGGATCTTTGTTGTGGCAGATTCCACGGTCTCTTCTACCGCAATTCTGGTGTTGATCACGATTTCAGCGTACTCTGGAAGAGCATTGGACTTGGATCCTCCCTGGATGACATCGATCGCTTGCGAGGTTGTGATTAAGTACTTGGTCGCGAGATCCTTCCTTAAGTAGTCAATAACCCTTTTGTTGGCGTTCTTATCAAAATGGGCTCTCAAGATCTGCTTCTTCAAGTCGGTAGTGATGTCCTTGGAGTGTTCAGCCACACACTGGAGCTGATTCAATACGGGATTTGCATTCGTCAAGATACTTTCAAACTGAACATCCTCAATCTCAGTGATCAACCTGGCCATTATTCCAATCGAGGTATGGTCTGGTGGGATAGAAGCGTGTCCTCCGGGGGTGAACAAAGCGATTTTGGAATTCAAGTTGCCTTTTTCGGCAACAGCAGGAACAATAAAGTTGGTGCCTTCAATTTTTTGGAAGGCAGCCTCCCCCTCATCAATGAGCTGCACAAACGAATCGGGACCATATCTAGAGAGGAGGTGTTTGTTGATGTAAGCGGCACCATCTCCCTTCGACTCCTCATCATAACCAAAACCTAAAATAATGGTTCTCTCCGGAGAAAATTGACCTTGCTCAAGCAACAACTCCACTGTCTCCAATAGCCCGATCAATAGATTCTTGCAATCCTCGACACCTCTCCCATACAAGTGCTTGCCGTCATAGCCACCCTCGTAGGGTGGATACTTCCAATCCTTCACTGTTTCTTTGGGCACAGGAACAACATCCTGGTGGGCAGTGATCAACACTGGCTTCTTGTCGGTGGAACCTTGCCACGTGTAAACCAAGGCAAATTTGTTGAGCTTTTCGACCTTTAATTTCTGGTGGACGAGAGGAAACGTCTTTTCCAAGTACTGGTGCAACTTTTCAAATTGCTCCCATGCGGGCTCAAGCTTGTATAGCTCTTCAAACGAGTCAGCAACCCCGGGGTTCACCATGGTATCATAGGACTCGCTGGGGATTCTCACGGCCCCCAATAACTTCTGCATGGACTTCTTGCGAAACGACTGGTCGTGAAGGATGTAATCAAGGGTAGCTTTATCATGAATGTGTTCGGTTGGGTCAAACTTGTGTACCAAGGGGCATAAGGAGTCAGGGTCCAGTGGACCACCTGGACCCCAGGATAGATTGGAGTTGCCGCGAAAGAAGTAATTCATAGCGAAGCCAGTCACCAACAACCCCACAACGAGAAAGTGGACGCCGCGGAGAATCCTGTTCTTGTTTCTTGGAGGCACTGGGGCCTCTCCATTGAGCTCTGGATCGTACTTGAACAGCATATGTCCGGTAGGTAACTTTTTGGTTGCGACTATGCGGGTATTCAGCTATATATCGGTGATTTTCGAAATGTCTGGGTTATGAGCACTACTGTGTTTCTTCGCTCCACAGTTGACTTCGGCGGCTATAGCCCGCTAATCGCAAAGGAGAATGCCGTAAACATCCATACTGCAATACTCAGAAATTATGTGTGCCCTGCTACACGACTACAATCCAACAACATTCCTTCAAATCATTGAAGTTATACATCTAAAGCTTGCTGCTGAAGAAAAACACCTGGTCCGACAAGGTCTTTTCTTTGGCATAACGAGTAATAGGGTCATTGGGGTCGCCTCTGACTGCATACCCGTGAGACACGCCAGAAAACAAGGTGAGTTCATATGGGACCTTGTTTGCAGTCAAGACGGATTCGGTCTCGTGTCTCAACTCTGGAGGAAAGATACTGTCAGTCTCGGCAGCAGAGATGAGTACGGGCTTGACAATCGCCTTGACTTCCTCGATGGTCACGTACGAAGGATGGGCAATGGCACCGGCATCAAGAACACCGTTAGCACCGAGATTCTGCACCACGTACTTGGCTCCAAAGCAGTGACCGATGGAACCCAAGAACTTGGGAGACAATTCCTTGCGCACAGTGGCTAAGAAGGTGTCCACCATAGGCTTGGTGATGTCGGGAACGTGATTGACGAACCACTTCTGGATATCTCCTCCGTTGAAAGGATCGCCATTGAAGATGTCTGGAACCAACACATGGAACTTGTTCTTGGCCAATTGGTCCGCAATCAACTGGTTGTTGTTAAACTTGTGGCCGAACACATCAGTGAGAATAACAATCACTCTGTCGTTGCCGTGCTCTTCACCGACTTCGTAAGTTTCCAAACCGAACAAATTCTTGATCGAGCCCTGAGGGTCTCCCTCGTGAAAGTTTGCTTGTGCGCAGCAAGGACCAAATCCTTTAGAGGCCATTTTTGATATTGATTTGAATGCTAGCGCAATGCAGCAGATATATACTTGATCGGAGGTGTGTGCAGGATGATGTCATTTAAGGTTTTTTGACGGCGATAGATGGATTTTTGGCCCCGAATCTGCACTTGTGCACGACCTCGGTTATTAAATGGTGTACCTCGGCGGAGTTTAGCGGAAATCCCTAGTCCGGTGTGCCATGGCGAAAGTTCCAAGCTTGGGAGGGGACGGCCCTAACACGGGTTTAACACAGCACGCTGGCTGCACCATGGATGCAAATTTCCAGACAACCCCTGCCTTGTTCTACTAAGAGACTTGTTTCAATTTCGCTTCTATTACTGTTTTGCGTATACGCATGTACAATGCCTAGTTGGCAGCATTGGTTTGGGATGTGATTTGAGCTTGCTTGACAAGGTTCTGTGGAGCATCCATTCTTGGCAACATCACTTCGATCATTCTGATCTTGGAGTTCTTACCGAACTCACTGTCCTTGAACAAAGCTTCGGCTTCGCCCACAGTGGAGATACGAAGGGCCTCGTGATCCTTGGCGTTGAAGGCTTCCATCAAGGTCAAGTTGTTCCATGGCTGGATGTCGTTGTAGCCAGCGTTTTCACCGTGGATCAATCTTTCAATGGTGTAACCGTCGTTGTTCAACACAAAGATATATGGGGTGGTACCGTTACGGATCATGGTGGAGACTTCCTGCGCAGTCAATTGGAAGGAACCGTCACCAACGAAAAGGATTACTCTCTTCTTTGGGTCGACTTCCTGGGCAGCCATCACAGCACCTAAGGTGGCACCGACAGAGTAACCGATACTTCCGTAAAGAACCTGGGAGATACCGATAGTGTTATTAGGGAATCTAGATTGGACGATACCAAAGGCGGCGGTACCGGTCTCGGTGATAACAATATCACCTTCACGGAACCACGACGACACTCTAGTCCACAACCATTCTTGGGTGAGCTTGGTCTGGGCAGTGGCAGGAGTGTTGGCCAACTTGATCTTTGGGACTGGCTGAGGCTTGATGTGGGCAGCGGCGGGCTTGACGACTTCGATCAAACGTTGCAAGGCTTCCTTCATCTGCACACCAGGGAATGTGGCGGTCTTAATCTTGGTGTGGTCGGAGTGGAACTCGACAATGTTCTTGGTGTTGTAGGAGTACGAGAAGGAACCGGTGTTGAAGTCGGACAACAAGGCGCCGAGAGACAACACCAAGTCGGAGCTTTCAACGGCTTCCTTAACTTCTGGCTTGGACAAGTTACCGACGTAGACACCGCCGAATCTGGCGGCCGAGTTCTTACCAGCGCTCAACTTGGCGGCTACCTTGGAGATCAAGGTTGGGTCGCTTTCCAACAATTCACCGTCAACTCCACCTTCGTCGACACCACCCTTACCCATAGGGGTGGTGAACACGGGGAACTGAGTGGCTTCGACCAATTGTCTGACTTCGTCCTTGCAGTCGTGTCTGGAGGCACAGGCGTCGACCAAGATGATAGGGTTCTTGGACTTTTCAATCATGTTGAGCACGGTGTCAATGACCTCATCCTGGGCGTCCTTGTCGTTTGGAGGGATTTCCAAGTCGAGAGGGGTGTTCAAGAGGCTGGCGGGAACCTTTTGGTCAACCATATTGACGGGCAACCCAATGTACACGGGTCTCTGCTTAATCCAGGCGGCTCTGATACATCTGTCGATTTCAGCGGCGGCGCTGCTGATGTCGTGGATAAAGGTGGTGGTTTCGGAGATTTGCTCGGACATGCGGTGGTACACGGTAAAGTCACCGTTACCCAAGGTGTGGTGCAACAACAATTGCTTGTTTTGGGCGGAGACCGAGGGGACACCGACGACGTGCAAAAGACCAACGTGCTCGGCGTAGGCACCGGCGACACCGTTCAACGCAGACAATTCACCCACACCAAAGGTGGTGACCAAACAGCCCAATCTCTTCACTCTGGAGTAGCCGTCGGCAGAGTAGGCGGCATTGAGCTCGTTGGCGTTACCGGCCCATCTGAAAGAACCCTTGCCGTGGGCGTCTTCGACTTCGTAGATCTTGTCCAATAAAGGCAAGTTGAAGTCGCCAGGAACACCAAAAATGGTGTTGACTTTCAACTGGTACAATCTTTCGAAAAGGAATTTACCTAAGGTAATCTCAGACATGCTTAGGAGGTGGATGGAGCTATGATGATTGGAACAAAAAAAAAAGTTGAATCGAGGGCGTAGGGCGAGCGGTATTTATACCAGACGAAATTGTCGCTACCACTTCCGGTGCCGCCCACCCCTTGTCCATTTTGGCCCTCCCATCATCTGATTGTATGCGCGATCAGGTGACGCCTCCACCGCGCGCCCCGGAGAACTGCGTCCGATAGGGTCGGAATCCTCTGGGCCTGCGTGGGTGGCGCTTCGGAACAAGCAAGTCCGAGGGGCGTGAGTGGCTGGTGCAGCGTTCTGGGGCCACCGAACTATCCGGGTAGTGAACAGCACAATCCGGTTCGGGGGGGAAGTGCTCGGAAAACAGGGGGCCTTCCCCGCTGGACACTTGAAGGTTGCGCACACTTGGTCGGGGAACCCATTTGCCTGTTCGGGGAGGGCGGAACGAAGGTATAGGCCTGTCCTCCACGCAGTGAGGTTTACCACGGTGCGGCTTCACTCGCGTGTAATTACGCGAGGCGCCCGCGCTGCCGTGCCGGATACGACCGGAACGGATGTTTCAGGGTACGACTACTGTGATGCCATGACGGTCTTCGGTGACTGGATGTGTGATAGCCGTGGAAGGAGATATATGTCCGGAGGTTGACGTCGAAGTCGGTGGGGGCTGGTGGGGGGCAATCCGTGACTACTTACTGGGAGGGCGGTAGTACTGGCTGGTGGCCCTGATGTGGTGGTCGTTGGTGCGGCGACGTGCGTGCGGCGCTGGTGGTGCCTGTGGTGCCTGTGGTGCCTGTGATGCGTCTCTTCTGGAAGCGATTCCTGCAGGTGTCTGGCGGTGCTGCTGCATGGATGGCTGCAAGGATGTATGGATCTTTTGGCCCGTTTGGGCACGATGCCTTCGACGCGAACTAGTCGATAAACGACTCGGCGTTGTCTTCGGGTATGGATGCCTCCTCGCCCGGAGCCGCACCGTCGGCAGACTTCTCTGCCGCCGTTTGCCTGTGCCCCGGTAAGTGTCTGTAGTAGGTGCTGACCAACGGCAAGAGGCCGCGGCCGTAGTTGAGCAACACCATGATCTCCAACACCACCGTGGTCAAGAGCAACGCAAGGGTGATGGAGCCGAAGGTGATCATAGACTTTCTTCCCGGAAAGTACGCTCCGGGCTTGAGGGTGACGCTGTAGGCCGAGGTGTACTTGGTGTAGAGACGGATCATCTTGAAGAGCACGTAGGCCATGCCGCCGCAGAAGGTCACCACCGTCAAGCACGACACCGCCAAGATCTCCCTGGTGGCGGCAAAATCGGCGACGAGCAAAATGACGATGGTCAACGGGAGCACGATCACCGTGAGGATGAACTCGGTGGACGAACGGTTGTTGACCATGATGACGATGAACTGCACCGTGAACCCGAGAAAGAAGAAAAAGTCAAACACGAGCATGCACCGGTGCAACTGGAACACGGTGTACATGCGGCGGATGGCGAGGTCGGCGCCGATCTTCTTGAAGCGGACCCACCGCACATGTTTACGCAAGGCAAAGAGCATGGACAGCTGGGCCACGAGGGTGATTCCCAACACCACAATGGCGGCGATATTGGTGCCCGCCACGGCCTTGTGCCAGCCCTTTCCCGAAGAAAGCGCGTTGGTCACCTCCTCGTACTGGATACCGGTGTACACCAACATGCACGCGTAGAACAAGCAGAGCATGGCTAGAAGGATCATGTTCTTTGTGTTGAGCCCGATCACCGTCAACAAGATCTGGTACACCACGGCAAAGATGAAGAGCGCCAAGTAGATGGATATTTCAGCAAACCGCTGCTCGGTTTCGATTTTCTTCTTGTGCACGTTGACCGCCACGTAAAGGTAGATCTCGCACCCCAACACGAGCAAAGCCGTCACGATCGAGATGAAGAGAAACACCCGCGCCTTTGTGTTGTACCGTGTGCCGTGGTGGGTGTCATCGTCGTTGTCGGTGTCGTACACCAAGGCGTGGTCGTGGTTCTGGTGCTTGTTGGCGGCGGCGGGAGCGTCGTAGGAGCCCACGTTGGCGAGGTTGTAGTAGTCCTCGGCCGGCAACGACTCCTTGGACGCCTCGGGCGAGAGCCTGCTGGGGTCGGGGGACATGCTGGGGTCGTTGGCAAAGGTGATGCTGGCAGCCGGGTAATATATATTTGAGTCGGTCGTGCGGCGCCCACTACGTAAACTTGAATCGGTGACGGCATGGGGTGGATGGGGGCTTGTTGGTTCTGCACACAAGGAATGGGGTGTTCTGAGGTTTGCAATCTCCGAGTGGTATAAAAACTGTGCGTAGAGTGGCGCGATTATTTCACTATTCAGTATATAACGGGGCGTGTATCCCCCTTACCCATTGTAGGGATCGAACGAACTAGAGACGGACGTGTAGGGCTGTCTCAATCGCTTTCTCGTTGCATTGTGTAAGAAGACTGCACATAACTGCCTTGCACACACGACTTCGGAGCCGGTGCAACGGTGCATGCTGCGGTGCGGCTGAACGCTAGGGGGTGCCCC
>JAJMGE010000079.1:0-12413 GCA_030568475.1 Suhomyces choctaworum
CATTTCTACCATAAGGGTGGTAGCCTCTTTCTTCTCTTCCTCCTCTGTCTCTTCCTCCTCTGTCTCTTCCTCCTCTTCTGTGTCTGTTTCTGTTACCACCACCGTTTCCTCCTTAAGGTCCGGTTAGTGGAGCCCTTCTCGGGCCCTTGGGCAAGTTATTCCTTCTGCCGTCCATGCGAGGATTGTCGGAGCCGTCTCTTCCATTTCTACCCGCCCTTGGCGATAGGCGTGGTTAGATATGTTGATGATCACGCGACCGTGCATCACGTGCGTACGCCTTCCATCAAAATTTTCACTCCATCATTTTGACAACCAACAATGTCGTCACAAGAATCGGATGCAGAGAAGAATATCGAGATCTGGAAGGTCAAGAAGTTGATCAAATCGTTGGAGGCCGCACGTGGTAACGGAACCTCGATGATCTCCTTGATCATTCCCCCCAAGGGCCAGATTTCCATCCAGCAGAAAATGTTGACTGATGAATACGGAACCGCTTCCAATATCAAGTCGCGTGTCAACCGGTTGTCTGTGTTGTCTGCGATCACATCGACCCAGCAGAAGTTGAAGTTGTACAACTCTGTGCCCAGAAACGGGTTGGTGATCTATTGTGGTGAAGTTTTGACCGACGAAGGCAAGGAAAAGAAATTGAACATTGATTTCGAACCGTTCAAGCCCATCAACACCTCGTTGTACTTGTGTGACAACAAGTTCCATGTGGAGGCGTTGAGCGAGTTGTTGGAAAACGACGACCGTTTTGGTTTCATTATCATGGATGGTAACGGAGCGCTTTTCGGAACGGTCTCGGGAAACACCAGAGAGATCTTGCATAAGTTCACGGTGGACTTGCCTAAGAAGCACGGAAGAGGTGGTCAGTCCGCCATGCGTTTCTCCAGATTGAGAGAAGAAAAGAGACACAACTACGTCAGAAAGGTGGCGGAAGTGGCGGTGCAAAATTTCATCACCAACGACAAGTGTAACGTCAAGGGGTTGATCTTGGCAGGTTCGGCTGATTTCAAGAACGAATTGTCCAAGTCGGATCTCTTTGACTTGAGGTTGCAGCAAAAGGTCATTAAGATCGTGGATATCTCATACGGTGGAGAGAACGGATTCAACCAAGCCATCGAGTTATCGGCCGAGACTTTGGCGAACGTCAAGTTTGTCCAGGAAAAGAAGTTGTTGAACGAATACTTCGACGAGATCTCCCAGGATACCGGCAAGTTCTGCTACGGTATCGAAGACACCTTGAAGGCATTGGATCTCGGAGCCTGTGAGACCCTTATTGTTCACGAGAACTTGAGCATCATCAGATACACCATGAAAGACATCGAGGGCGACGAGGTGGTGGCCCACGCCAACCCAGATTCGCAAGACAAGTCGTGGCAGTTGGACAAGAAGACCGGCACAGAAATGGAAATAGTCAAGGAGGAGCCCTTCTTGGAGTGGTTGGCAGAAAACTACAAGAGCTTTGGTGCTAACTTGGAGTTTGTCACTGACAGATCCTCGGAGGGTGCGCAGTTTGTCCAAGGGTTCGGTGGTGTCGGAGCCATGTTGAGATACAAGGTCAACTTTGAGCAGTTGGCTGACGAATCTGACGAGGACGAATATTATGACGATGATGAGGATGATTTCATTTAGGGGTTTAGGCCATGCACTGGACCAGGGGTTTATAGAAGAGCTTTCTTGTGGCTGTACTTAGCATGAATAGACAATGCTTGAATCGGAGTCGCATGTGAGAGTCAGAAATGAGGGCATCCGTATCTTGATACTCTGGAAACTAAGTTTTAGAATCTTGATAACTACAAATGGTATCCAAGTCGATATCTGTTGAATATTCTAGTTGTGTAAAATATTACAATAAATGCTAAAAGTTTCGATAAAACCAAAACCCATCAAACTAGCGTGAAAACTTTCATTTTTTTGAATACGGCATGGCTTGTACAACCACTACCTTTGAAAAATTCTACTAAATGCATCTATTATACAGCTATTTTTTAGGTTTCGTCACTTTGGACTTGTTAGTCTTGGAATTCTTCTGGCCCTTTCCTTTCAACGCATCCAACGCGTTTGTCAACTCATGACCCAACACTTCCTTGTGAGTGTTTCCTGTGACCATTTGATGGGCCAAGTTTTCCAAACCACTGGTCAAGTAGGATCTTCTGAAATTCTTTCTCAACGGCGAGCTCAAGAGCTCCCTCAATTCAAATCTCAACCTCTTCTGTTCTGCATTGGTAAGGGCCATGTTCTCCTTTCTCTTCCTTTGCTTCTTGAGAATGTCGTCCTCGAAGTCCTCGAGATCTGAAGGGTTATCCACTCCCAATTCTTCAGCTGCTTGTTCGACCCAAGACTTTTCCTTGCTGGTAGCAATTTTTGCTATGGAAGCATCCGCCAATTGAGCAGAGATAGTAACCCTAGGCCGAATTTGGGCGACCAAGTCGACTTCCATGGGCAATAACTTGACATCCCCACGAACATTCAACTTGGAATTTTTCTGGCTACTTGCAACGAGTTTTCTTAATTTTTTCAATGGGCCTGAAGCTTCCTGGGGCGAACAGAACATCACCGAAACACCTTCGTTCCCTGCTCTGGCGGTTCTTCCTGATCTGTGAACATACACATCCGCAGACCGTGGAAGATGATAATGCACGACGTGATCGATATTGGGAATATCCAATCCTCTGGCAGCCACGTCCGAAGCTATGAGCACCGCCACTTCGTTCTTTTCAGTGGCTTCTTTGAATCTCTCTAATGCTCTCAATCTCTGCTTTTGTATCATGGCCGAGTGCAATGCAAACGCAGGGATTCCGAGATTATTCAAGAAGGGCACGAGTCTCTTGACCGAGTCAATGGAGTTGGCGAAAACCAAGGTACTACCCTTGTACATGAGCAAGAAATAGTACAAGTACAAGTCTCTCTCCATAGGTCCACATTCCACCAAAGCCTCGGTAACTTGTCCTGACACAATCTCTTTGGGGTTAGCGTCAATCAACACTGGCTTGGGGTCCTTAAACTTCAATTTGGAGTTCAAGAGCTGAAGAATCTCGTCATCGTCGATCAAGGTTCCCTGGCTGATCTTTTTCTTCTTTTGGTGTTTCTCCAAGTGTCCAAACAAGTCCCGAGAAAACGTGGCACTAAACACGAGGGTTTGCCATTTCCATGCTACACTTGCTGACTTGGCTCTGTTCTTGGAGAGAAGTTCCAAGATCTTCTCGAACTCCTCAAAATGTCCATCCTGTAACAATCTGTCTGCTTCGTCCAACACCAAGACTTCGGTGTTTGCAAGTCTCTTTAACAAGTCGTCGCTTTTTTCCAACAATTCTAGAAAACGGCCTGGGGTTGCCACTAATATCCCAGGACCATGACCAAGTAAACGTTCTTGCCTTTGGATGGATAATCCTCCAGTAATGCTGACAATTCCGTTGTAATGCAAGGGAGAGTTTTTGGAAATAGCCTTGAGGTGATCCACGACCTGGTGGGCTAACTCTCTTGTTGGTGCAAATATGATTCCTGTAGGAGGGGTCACTATGTTATCTTTGCGGTTTTGTTTAATCTGAGAAAGGTTTGCTAAGTATTTTTCCAAAATGGGGATACCGTAGGCCAAGGTCTTACCAGAACCTGTGGTGGCCTTCCCAATGATATCCTTGCCCTCGAGAGCTAAGGGAATGGTCTTCTTTTGGATGGGAGTGGGTTTGGTAAAGTTCAAAGCGTTCAATCCTGACAAAGTGTAAGCATTCAATGAGAGGTCGTTTTTGGAATCCTGCCACTGGGGCAAGTTTATTTCATTGATATCGGGTAACGGCAAATCCAATGGGAACGAGCCAGATTCGAGCTCGTCGAGGACCATGTCATCTTCCTCAGAATCTTCATTCGCCATAAGCCCAGAATCCTCTTTAATGTCCGGATCTTCAGTTTCGTCGTCAAAACCTGTAAATTCTTCGTCATCCTCGTTATTTTCTGCACCAGACGTTTCCTCTGTCGCAGTCTCCGTCGACTTCTCCTTATTCTTGGTGTTTTTCGTGCCCTTTTTGTCTTTCTTGCTAGATTTAACTTCCACAAATTGAGGCTTTCCATCGACCACCTGGATATCAATACCCTCCAATTCTTCCAAGCCCATGAAGCCCAGGTAGTCTCCCAAGTTGTCGGGGATTTCTACCGGCTTCCAGGTCAAATCGCCGACCTTGACTATCTTAGACTGCTTCTGGAGTTTTTGCTTTAGTGTGGGGGTTGGTCTGGGCTTCTGAACTTTCTTGAAGTTCTTCTTGGGCCCATTTTTCTTGGGACCTTTCTTAGGAGCAGCTCCTGGCTTGGCTTTGTTCTTTGTTTCTGCCATACCGCTATGATGAGTTTGAAATGTGTTGCAACAGCCATCGCATTTTTTCATGGGCTGGGACATCGGACCTGCATATAAACCTAGCTCATCAACTGGGGTTTGGTACCCACAAGATAGCACTGGTGCTATTGGAGACCAAAACGGGAAACAAGACTTGTGGGACTCGTATCAAAGGTTCAATTCTCGTGTTCTTATCCCACAACAAAGAGAGCGTTTGTTCCGACCGAAAACGCTCCATTAGTTGATCTGGTATAGAACCACCAACTGCAAAACACCAAAACAACGAATGCTCCGAAGACCAAAGTCCATTACGGGAAAGGCAACACCCAAGAGCCTCAAGCCTCAAAGGGCTCGCCAGTTGATCCGCCGGTTCCACGTGCTCCAAAAGAATAAGTATGCTATCATCACAAGAATAGCCAAGCAGAATAACGTTCCGGATGTGAGCTTGGAGAACTACAAGGACACGATACTAGGCGAAAAGTCCAAAAAAATCTACGAGCAGGAGTACAGGCTATTCAAGATGACCAAGAACGCCACGGATCCTACCCGTGTGGCAGAGTTGGACCTGGACAAGCTTGTACGAGAATTGGCCCGAATCGATGCCGAGATCGACAAAAGGGGAGGGCTCCACGCGTACCAGGCAGCATCAACACAGGGACAAGATTCCAAGCGGGGCGGTGACTCGTCCAAGAAGCTCGTCGAATGGTTGAAGCAGCCGGAATATGTGGACAGACTCCAGGAGGGGCTTGTGGCTCTTGAAATCGGCTGTTTGAGTGCCTCCAACGCAATTAGTACCAGTGGGATCTTTGAGAATGTGGCCCGGATCGACTTGAACTCCCAGAGCCCGCTAATAATGAAGCAGGACTTCATGGAAAGGCCTCTTCCGCAAAACGACAACGAAAAGTTCCATGTGGTGTCGTGCTCATTGGTGGTGAATTTCGTGCCCTCGCCACAGGAACGGGGCCAAATGTTGGCTCGGATTACTCAGTTTCTCAAGGCTCCTGCCCAGAACAGTGTGAGCAGCTTGTTTTTCGTGTTACCGTTGCCATGTGTCAATAATTCTCGGTATTTCGACAGCGACACCCTTCAGCAGATCATGACGTCGTTGGGGTTCAAGCAAACGTTCTATTATGAAGCAAAAAAGGTTGCATACTGGCTCTACGACTGGAATGGAACCATGGGGAACAAGTCCACCTTCCCCAAACGAGAGTTGCATCCGGGGTCCTCCAGAAACAACTTCTGTATCACCTTGACCTAGTGTTGTCGTATTACTCCATCCAGCGTTGCACTAGGGCTCAGCGGGGCGTTTTTGCCTCGCAACGCGGTCCGCTAATGTTGCAGCGAACATGGCTGAGAACTGCTCCCGAGTATACCCGAGTGCGCCCGAAATGGAACCACTTACCACCCCAGGGTTCCCAAACGTCTTTGGGGTCGGCGGAGGCTCATACAAGGAAAGCGCCGTATCTCGGGTAGTTTTCCGTTCCGCAGGGTAATTGTTCTATTGAGGTGATCTTTTTTAACATCAAACGTTTGAAAAATACCAAGACCGTTTCAAGTAATGACAACTAGCCCTGTCACGCCAACTGTCTTCCACATTAAGACGAATGTCTAGGAAAAGGTATATCAAATGGTGAAAAAACAAAGTGGTGCGATGGGCGGGGCACTTTCGGGGACAGCGGACGCATCTGGCCGGGTAAACAATAGCGAGGGCGTGGCGTTGCTGCTAAGGATCGGTGAACTCCAACGGCTTTCCACAAATGGTACCTGCTAATAGCAGGGCACATGTGCGATTTGTTCTTTTCAAGTCGGGTGTTCCTAACAAGATACGAGCTGTGCAGAAGAGATGGAACTTGGCGGAGAGCTGACCTCCGGGCGAACCATTGTGTACAATAGCAACCAAGGAGGCAAGCACCCAAAGAGCCTGGAAACATGTTGAGTGCTTATGTCCTGTCGGATAAACTGGGCGTTCTGCTAATAATACAAGGAAAAACTCTGCGTCTACATGCGCCATACACGTTACACAGACAGGGTCGAATTAAGAAACATCGTATTATGTCCGCTGCACAAACTGCTGCGTCAGTACTACAAGCATGAGTGGGGGTTGCCATGCGTAAGAACAGGACCATTGTCGACAAGGGTTGCAGCGGAATGAGAGCAACACGGTAGTGCGGTCTCGCCACGGCCTGTGAAATGATGGTCTTATTTGACTTGACTCGGCTCAGGAAGGGTCTGAAGGCTTAAGGCCGAGTGAATATACAATAGCGCGCATCGGAAAAATTTCTTTTTATGTAAGAACATTTTGGGTTGGACCACTGTAATATTTTTCCGTGACAGCATTCGCGGACTGCGTTATACCATTATACCCCCCCACCAAGCAGTATGCTCTGCCGCAACCAGAGAGGCTGGAAATTTTATCCTTAACAGTGGAAAGGTCCAGACAGAGGCAGAACATTACCGACAAGCTTTGGAGCCTGGATCCTTGGGGTGGTCAATTACTTTTTTACTTCCTTAGGTGGTGGTTTCGGGATACTGAGTCCGAGCGCATTGTCGACCTGGACATAGTCAGGCGATAAATCATGCAGTATGCCCATGGAGACCGGCTGTTCCCATGGGGCATGTTCGGAGAAACTGGAGAGTTTTTGTTACGATCATGCGGGGGGGCGAGCACAGGGTGCATGTCGGAGCGCGCGTTCGCAACCTATGCGTAACGAAAAATTGGCAGCTTACCCTGCTTGGCATGGGAGTTTCTCCGAAGGCGACACTATAAATACGGGGTGCTTCCGCTCCACCCTAGAGGTTTTTACTTCTACATCATCTAACAATGTCTGCTTCAGAACTTAATTCTGGTGTTCAAACACCTACAGGCTCTTCCATTTTAGAGAAGGAAGAAAAGGTCGACCAACCTACTGTTCCTGACCACACTCAAGCCTTGGCTAACAAGTCCAAGAAGGAGTATATTGCCATTTCCATCTTCTGCCTCTTGATTGCATGGGGTGGTTTTGTTTTCGGTTTCGATACCGGTACCATTTCCGGTTTCGTCAACATGACTGACTTCTTGGAAAGATTCGGTCAAACCAAAGCTGACGGTTCCCACTACTTGTCTAACGTCAGAGTGGGTTTGCTTGTGTCCATCTTCAACATTGCCTGTGCTGTCGGTGGTATTGTGTTGTCCAAGGTCGGTGACATGAGAGGAAGAAGAGTTGGTATCATGTTTGCCATGTTGATCTACGTTGTCGGTATTATTGTTCAAATCTCTGCTTCCACTAAGTGGTACCAAATCTGTATCGGTCGTGCTGTGACTGGTTTGGCTGTGGGAACCCTTGCTGTGTTGTGTCCTTTGTTTATCAGTGAATCTGCTCCAAAGGTCATGAGAGGTACCTTGGTGTTCTGTTTCCAATTGTGTATCACCTTTGGTATCTTCTTGGGTTACTGTGTGACTTTTGGTACCAAGAAGTTGAGTGGCTCTAGGCAATGGAGAATTCCTTTGGGGTTGTGTTTCGCTTGGGCCCTTATGTTGGTTGGTGGTATGGTGGCTATGCCTGAATCTCCACGTTACTTGGTCGAAAAAAAGAAGATTGAAGAGGCCAAGCAGTCCATTGCCAGATCCAACAAGGTTCCTGCCGAAGACCCTGCTGTCTACCACGAAGTGCAATTGATCCAAGCTGGTATTGACCGTGAAGCTCTTGCTGGCAGTGCCTCCTGGACCGAATTGGTTACCGGTAAGCCTGCTATCTTCAGAAGAGTTGTTATGGGTATCATGTTGCAATCCTTACAACAATTGACTGGTGACAACTATTTCTTCTACTACGGTACCACCATTTTCCAGGCTGTCGGATTAAAGGACTCGTTTGAAACCTCCATCATTTTGGGTGTTGTCAACTTCGCTTCCACCTTTGTCGGTATCTGGGCCATTGAAAGATTCGGAAGAAGAACCTGTCTCTTGACCGGTTCCGCTGCCATGTTTGTTTGTTTCATCATCTACTCCATCATCGGTTCCGTTCACTTATACAAGGACGGTAAGCACGACAACAACTTGACCTACAAGTCTTCCGGAGATGCTATGATCTTCATCACCTGTCTTTACATCTTCTTCTTTGCATCTACCTGGGCCGGTGGTGTCTACACCATTATCTCCGAGTCATACCCATTGAGAATCCGTTCCAAGGCCATGGCCATTGCCACCGGTGCCAACTGGATCTGGGGCTTCTTGATCTCTTTCTTCACCCCATTCATCACCTCCGCTATCCACTTCTACTACGGTTTCGTCTTTACCGGATGTTTGCTTTTCTCTTTCTTCTACGTCTACTTCTTTATAAGTGAGACCAAGGGATTGAGTTTGGAAGAAGTCGATGAGATGTACGCTCAAAACATTGCCCCATGGAAGTCTGCTTCTTGGGTTCCTCCAAGTGACGAAGCTATGGCTACCTCTACTGGCTTTGCTTCCGTGGCCAAGGCTCAAGATGAGCAGAACGAAGTTTAATGCGATTAATTTTGAATATTAATCACCTAATGATTTAATGCACATAGATTAGAGAACTAGAGTCAATTTATGGTTTATGAATACAATATCTGTAAAATTGCACGGTATATCGTTTGAAGTATTATCTTGTTCTTCGGAAAAACTCGCTAAAAATATGATTATGATCCCGCGCATAGGGGGGGGGGGGTCATTTTATGCAACATGCAGAAACCGCCTGATGCAACATGCACCATGTGCAAAATTAAGGGCTCTTCGGTATTCTTTCCACCGGTAGTTCCGGGTCCATCTCATGTCACAGATGACAGATTGCCCCCACTGTAACCTTGGCAAGGGGTGCATCACAATAATAACTGTTCGGTTGGGATATTGTCATGAGCTTTTTGTAACCACTCTGACAGGTACCAGATCTAGCATCTAACGTACCAACAGGACCATCTTCAGCTATACTTGAAGTCCGATGTTTGGTGATGCGCCAGCATATTTTTTGGGGAGGATCCAAGGACACGAAAAACCGTCATCGCTGCGATGACCTTTTGAGGAACGGAATTTTATTTGCGCAGCTCGCTTAGAATTTTGCGCTTCTGCTGAAGGGATCGCCATCGATTACTTATTTAGTAAAACGCTCCGGTCTGGAAGCGCAAAATGACACGAATGTAACATGACAGTTCTCCGCGTTGCTGGTTAGTAGATGCATCAAACCTAGAGCGTAACATGCTGTTTTAGGAATACTTCATCGGATGCAAAACCCGGGTAGAATCTTTGACCCAGAACCGCAACCGATTTTTCCATTTGTGCTACATCTTTGATATGCAATTCCCCATTTTCAATAAATAGATCAAGCTAGTGAGTAGTTAAGTAGCTAATGATGGTATCTCTTCAAGCCCACACCTGCAACTGTTCAAAGTATTGAACCTTCTTTCCTTCTTTATTGGTAATATTTCGTGATACCTCTTCCCGTAAAGCATCCACCATGATAGGGTGACCACATGTCACGAAACAGGTGGAGCCGGGTGATTCTATTATGTTGCTTTTGACTATCTCCTCGATATCGGGGCGTCCTCCGGTGAATGATATATGTGAGAGATCCGAGTCTATTACACCGGTGGCTCCATAAGTTACGTGGTTAGGCTGTGAAGGTAACAAGGACTCCATATCCGTATTCTCCGTCCTTTTACTCCCAGGAACAATACTCAGAACGCTCATCTCGGGATTAAGACTGGTTGGTTCCTTTTCTTCCTTTCTAGGACTATGGGAAATCTGAGCCATCATTTCCAAACCCTGGGACGAAGACTCGCTGCTGTAAGCAGGTGTAGAAACAGTCTTGGCGTCCACCTTTGACGGACCCAGGCTTTGTTTCCATGACGTCACATATATCGTTGTATCGATTCCGCTATTTTTAAGACCTGCTAATTCGTTCCGGAACCATTCAACAGATACGAAGTTTCGGATCACCCATATAATCCGCACCTTGACATTCTTTTTCGCCAACTCCACCGCCTCGGTATAGATCCCCGGAATCCCATTGCCTCCAGCGACAAAAACAGCACTTTCGTAATTGGAAGCATCGGTTTCTTCGCCATAGCTTCCCTCCACAGCAACTCGCACTCGCTGCAAGTTACCCAAGCGAGCCGTTACCCCATCCTTCACCTTTATGTAAAGAACGATCTCTTTTTCGCGAGCCACATAGGTGAACGGATGTGATTGCCAGAAACACGACGGCCGCAAAAAGTGGATAAAAACGTGTCCACCAGGAACAACAGGCCACGCTTCCGGCTTGGGAACGGTCACCACCACAGTATCGTCGATCTGCTGTACCGTAGCAATGGGAAATCCAAACTCCCAAAGTCGACAAATGCGGACCACCCGGTCGATGAGCCATATTGCGAGCGAAAAATAGTAGTATCCCAAACAGTAGAGCGAGTAGACATGCAAGGACGCACCCACGAGGTAGACTGCTGCTAGCAAGATATGAAGAACTAGAAACAACTCGTAGTTTGTCCGACGGAGCACCAAGAGGCCCTGGAATAATATGGCGATTCCGGAGATGGTCGCCACGATTCCACAAATAATGTAGCCTTGAACAAGAGTATCGCGGAGAAGAACAACGTAGGCGGCATAGAACGTGCTGTGTACCGTGATCAACCCCACAACTAATCGTGATAGCCACCGATGGTAGGTTATATATGTGGAATAGTCCCAGCCCGTAAGCCACTGGAGAAAGTTGTTGCGACCACCAAAGAGAATAAGCACCGGAGTCAACGAGCTGGCGATGAGCGATGTCCGTACAGCGAAGTAGCGCAAGTACGCCGTGACACGCCAGTGGAAAAGCGGGTCGTCCGGAATATAGCGGATCTTGTGGAAAATGAAGTACACTGTTACGACCAGGAAAACCGTTAGGAGAAACGTCTCAAAACGGGTGGGAAGAAGAAAGTGTCGGTATGCATGGGTCTTGTAGCCGTTGAAAAGCGCAGGCAACAATAGGCTTTGTCGTATTCTGTTGATTGTCGGGGCGACAAGGCATGAAATTCCCCGGTAGATGAAGGACCGTTTGGGCCACTGCCAACTTCCAAGCATCCTTGCCATGGAAGCGATCCCAGTCACAACAAACCAGAAACCTCCGAGCCATATTCCGTAGTCGATGGACCGATTGTAGTTGCCCAAAAACTGGTCGTACGCAGCCACAAAGAGCTGGATAGACTTTTCGTCCAACTTGACCGGCTTAGCTCCTCCACACCCCAGAAACGGTTCTGCATCGTTGAGGTAGTGCTGGTGTGCCTGCTCGAATTGTTCCCGGGAAACATCCACCCCGAAAAATCCACACATGCTCAAGAAGCTCGGGATCTCTTCAGGACTGCTCACCTCGTAGCAATGTGCAATGGTAGCCATGGCAGCCGGGTTCTCACAGAACGCTTGTCCCATCACATCCAGGGTCCAGCAACTGTTTGTCGATTGGGACACCACCAGATTGCACGTAAAGAGGGCGATTTCGGCGGTGCCAAACTTCAGAAGAGGCGCTCCATACCTCGCGGGTGCTGGGATCAACACCACACATATCCCCACCACCAGAGCGATTCCCACGGCCCATCGTATGGTTCTCACAGTTTTGCCTTTGGTGCGGATCGGAACCATCGAAACAATAAAGAGTGCTCCGAGCACCCAGCTGACCACCACAGCCAGTGCAGTCATCTTGAAGTAGGCGGTGTTACACTTAGGAGCACAACCAGCCGCCGCTTCTGCCAGATCAGAGGTTCTAGCGTCGACACAAGCACCTTGGCCTTATTAATAGATCTAAAAGATAAGTGGCCGCGGACTGCATACAGAGCGATGGCGGAACTGTGGGTTGTCCGGCACGGGCTACGAAATCCCTTATTTCGACAGCGGGAGCAGACGGAGCCGGTGGCGGAACAATTTCCGGAGACTGTAGCTGCGTGCTGCTCGGACGGCACCTAGCCAAGCTTGCTACACCTGCGATTATTCGGCAAGATTCCAGCCCACCTGCATACAACATTAATTGGCTTAAGAAACCCGATATCGGCGATGGACTGTGGAGACAGAGAATGTGCTAAAAAATAATGGGTTCTGCGGCCCCCCCCCCCCCCCCCCCCC
>JAJMGE010000080.1:0-10892 GCA_030568475.1 Suhomyces choctaworum
GCTCACTCGAAGAAGGTGGTTCACTGCTCGATGGTGGTTCACTAGATGAAGGTGGTTCACTAGATGAAGGTGGTTCACTCGAAGAAGGTGGTTCACTCGAAGAAGGTGGTTCACTGCTCGATGGTGGTTCACTAGATGAAGGTGGCTCACTGCTCGATGGTTGTTCACTGCTCGATGGTGGTTCACTAGATGAAGGTGGTTGACTGCTCGATGAGCTAGCTGCCGAAGAGCTGCTGGAGGACGAAGAGCTGGAAGACAATACGCTGGAGGATGAAGAGCTGCTAGATGATGGTCGAACACTTGAAGAAGAAGACGAGCTGGATGACAACGATGATGATGACGAGGAGGATTGAGAATTACTACTCGAAGAAGATGATGATGTGGGGAATGGCGGAAGCGTGCTACAAGGTTTGCACGCAGTTGGAGTTGCAGCTGGTGGTGGGGGTCCGGTATACACTACACCACCATTCAAAACGGGAAGAATGCTTCCTCCATAGTTTGCATCAACCACTTTAAACAAGTTTGGATTGTATCCCTTACCAATGTTGAAGTTTTGGGAAAGAACTCCCGAGTAGAGAGTTAAGATCCCAGTGTTTGCATTATACGAAAATGGCTGAGTCAAAAATGTTTTCAAATTAAGAGGTAAGTTTAATCCGATAAGGTTTCCATTACCAAAGCCTTTCACCAAAAAGTTTTGCGTGAATGCTAGTGCTTGAACTTGGAGGGAAGAACTAGGTGTTTGTAAGTAGATTGTTTGATCGGGTGAAATTGCATCGAGAGAGTCTTGCATATAAACTGTCGAGCCCTTACCTGCAGTAATGCAACCTTTACCGTTGATTGGGGATGTTTGGACGTATGCTTCATTGTAAAGACAAATTTGACCGTTGTTAGTAATTGGAAGTGATCCACCGAGAGAGACAACACCATTCGATCTGGTGTTTTGATAAAACACGAGCAATCCATTATTTGTCCAATCAGGAGCGGTAATTGCCATAACAGGAACACCAACAGAGCCATCCGCTCCCATGTAGACTTGACCATTGTTGGTGAAGGAAGCACCTGCCAATTGGTAAGAAGAAGCTGTGAAAGAGTCCAAAGAATTGAAGGAAATAATTCCATCGTTTTGAATATTATTGATCAAACCAGCAAGAGTCACGGTCAAACCAATTAAGTTCGATGTGGAGCTAACATAGAATCCACTACCGGCTCCAACTGTAAGCGACCCAACAATAGCGGTCAATCCATTATTAATGATGGACCAATAAACACCAGGATTGATATTTATGTCTCCAATACTTAGGGAAATAGTACCACTATCAACCTTATTAGAAGAAATTGTGGTTGCAAGTGCAGCCACGGGGTAGACCACACTTGCTAAAAGATTATGGAGTTTCATTTTCTTGAAAAATCCTTCAGTTAATAGCGCGCTGGTTTTTATTTACGAATTAGCAAAGGGGCGTATATACATATATATATATATATATAGTAGAGATACTATTCGTAAGTTTGATGCCGTATCGTATTTCATTCATCTAAGTTTATTGTAAAAACGTTCTGCATCTAAGTGAACAAAATATTATTTACGAGCGTTAGTTATAATAAATTAAACGAAAAGTAAGTATCTGCTTGTCGGTACACACACTGTTGACTTGGGGTACTAGGTATCTCTCAATTCTGCAAAACATACATACTACAAATATAACACGTCGCTTGCTGGAAAGTGCCATCAGCTTGGAACTCCGCCTAGGATGCACGAGCTCCAGCAGATAGCTTCTAAATTGATGGATACCTTCTTGCAACCAAACGCTCCTGAATAACTTTAGGGTTCAGCGAAGCTTCTGTTTCATGTCAGCGAAGCCGAATATTTTGCGGATTGTGCATACGCTTGCGTTCCCCCATCTCCGACAGAAAAAAACTGTAATATTTTTTTGCAACGCTCATATACCTGAATTTCGCCAGTCGTGCTCAGTCACTCTGTCAATTTCTGTACCACACGAAACGAAGAAGACAGCTGCAATCAGCTGAGATCGCCTGGATGCTTAGTTCTTCTAGAAAGTACCTAGAATGTGCGGTTTTGAACTGTCCATCATGTCTAACGATGCGACTAGAAGATCGGCCTATGTGGTACTACTACGAGTATGTGTATTATTCACACATTTTGGGTTACGGCGCCATGGGTCATCAAGTTTCGGCGATATGATTCTATGCACGATACTATGGGGCTCGTCATATTTTAGGTTTGAAGGGATTTCGAACTGTTCTCCAGCAACTCGAAAATTTCCACCGCATTTCTTGGAAGGTCGTGAAACGCACAAAAGAGTCGCTGCTAATCTGCTAATACGAAGAGCGTGAGAGATCCAAGTCGATTGTGTAAACCTGAATCACAGAGAACAAAGCATTTTCTAAACTCTGAAAAGATAACTTTATCGAGCATTCTAGTTTGAACGTTTAATATTACTTACGAAATTGTGCATTCCTCGTTTATCTTTAGCTAAATTTATGTGTATGAGCATGTGGTTTTTCTGTCCCTTGTAAACACCCACAAAATTAATATAGCACAGTGAATAAAACACTTAGATAGATTTCTTGGCTATTTTCTGCTATCTTGGTGCTTTCTTTAGGTTCCGATTTCAGCAAGAAATAGGGGTTGGTACTCGACAGGGTATATTCCACTTCCTATTGAAGTCACCACTCCAAGTACTGCTTTTGAAATACATTTGCCTTTGCGGTCTAATTTGAATTCTTCACAATTGAGAAGTAATTTATTTGAAAACATAGATTATCACACCTAGATTATCACACTTTTCAACCCCATAAACCCTATGCCATCGTCAACATATCAACATCCTCACGAAGCGGTGATAATAGAAAATCCTTGTGGCCAATTCGCCCTGAAACAAACACCAAAAGTTTAACCTCTCAGAGTAACCCTCCTTGAGCTGTCTCAATAAAAGTGTATCGAACTATACTTCAAGTTGTGGTGACTCATGTCAAGAGCAATAACAGTGTCTGCTACTCAGTGTACATTCTTCATGCCTTAGATGAGGCAAATCTTTGGATCGTACAATCAAAATTGGTGTACGAATATGCTCCAGTAATCGATCAAAAGTATCAATGACACTTCTCTTGTGCCGTGAAGCATTCAAGTTCTGGTCATTAGTCTTAGGCCGGATGAGTATTCAAAACTTTAGGGAAATGTGGCATGATTTTGAAAGTGCTTGTACGTGTAGGTAACCACAATTAAGCCGTTGGCTGCAACGCAATGTGAAACGGGCCGGGTGAAAATTGGAAATAATATCTGTCGCTAGTGCGATCTGTGCCGAACCCTCGAGGACCCCGCTCAAGAGCAAGCCTCACTTCCATCGCTTTCAATGCCTCCATGTTATACTCTCTTTTCTAGCTAACCATGGTAGTGAGTATTTCTCAAAATGATTTTTAAGAGCCGTTGCAATTCTTTCTAAGAACTTGTACAGAGTGTACGGATGTCTTTCGTTAACATCCATACTGCATATAATAATAATAAAATACAGAGCTCGGCGGTAAAACGTGATTGATTTAATTTTTTAATTCGTTCCGCATAATTCCGTGCACAAATACCGGTAAAGGTGTACGATGTAAAAATGATAGATTTCTCGAATTTCCAAATGCACATTGCCAACTTTATTGGAAGTTTTTATTCAAGACCATGTTATCAACAAACTTGATGGTAGATAAACCTGTAGATTTTCACTGTTTTGCCTACGTATCACGATTGTATCAATTGTTATATTTTGATTGAAAGTTTCGTTGCTGCTAGTCGCACAATGCTAGATTCTGAAGCTTTGGTAGCCAAAAGCATGTACCTTCCTTCCTGCGATTGTGGACAAAACAATTTTTTTTTCATTTCATCTCTTCGCGACCCTACAATTTTTGCATAAACTGAAATGTTTCTCATAGCTCGAAGTAGTACTTGTGGGTTAATAATAAATGCTAATTTTGAGAATGCTCTTAGGTAAACTTTTATTCTATCTATTCCTCATTCATATCGATCCTCCACCCTACTGCTGGAAGGACCAAAAGGCTTAAAATGAAATAAATTGAAAAACACTATTAGTAATCACAGCAATAGAATTCGGAATGAGATCAATTTCCAGTCTGTCCTATTGCAATTACAATTCGACCGCAAATAATTTGTACAGGTAATCGTTCGATGTGTGCGGGAGAAATAACAGAGTTTCTATTTTAAGCCTGTAGACCCCGGTGTGGAAACTACCAGAGCGTTATTTTTTTCCTTCCTTCTTTCTTTCTAAGTCTCGAAATGACTCTGCAAGAAAAAATACAACAGCCTAATCTCCTATTAGTGAAAGTTCGCTGATGTTTGCAGCCAATTTGCACTACGCACTTATAAATTTTCGAAACTCCGTCTACCGAGCCAAAGTCTACTTCGAGAACCGCACTGATCGGAAAGAATTATCTCATGTTTTCTTTCAATTATTCGCTTTCTCGAAAATAATCCCCATAATAAACAAAAGTCGAGTGCCAGAGTTAAGTTCTAGAACATATGTGTTATGCGCGTTTAATTATCATGCAGCTTTAGCCACTTTCCTTTTGCTGCATAGAAATTACTAGCCAGCATTAAACGAGAATTATATAAATAGAATTACCGTGTTCAGTTCTCATTCTCAATGAGAGATAGCTTCACGCTTTTGGGTCACGTTAGTTTTATGCCGTTGCCAAAATTCCACTGCTTTCGCTATTTTCATTTATTCAGTCAGAGGATTCAATACGTTTATTGCAAGATTCGATTCGTACCAAATGTGACGGTCAACTAAAAGACCTTATACATGACACCGAATAGAAACAAGAGTAGACAATGCTATTAAGTTTCGCGGTCGCATGTGCTTTCAATAACTCAAAAAAGTGTAGCGAATAGACAGTAAATTCCAGCATTCAGAATCAATGTAGTTAAGAAAGCATCATGGCTCCGCAACTCTTAAAAGACCATGAAAGCGTGATTCAACCTCTATGAATGGTATTGGATTTGAGCAAATAAAAATATGTCAGCAGATGTCGTATAAATTTACCTTTTCTAGTGTAAACTAATCGTAGCTACTGGACAAAGAGAGGTTAATAAATTGTCCAATCAATTAAGCTTCTTTCTACTCTCACCGAATTCTTGTACATCAAGGCATAAATTTTCCACTAGCTTTTAGTACATGAAGACAGTACTAACATTGTCCTCCACGCTTTGAAATCACAAGGAACATAGTATAGGACAGGCTTGTATCCATATTGGATTCTATAGAGGTACGCTAATACACGTAGCCATTCTTGCCCATATTATGCTGCTTTATAATGTGTCCTAAGCTGAAATATGTATAACAGATCTATACTAGTGCAAATTTTCATAGGGATAGAGCGGAGACGAAGCAAGCGTTGCTTATTAGTATTATTATTTTGAGTAAGGGTAACTCAACACTCTTGTGTTGCTAATTGAATAACAAAATGATTGTCCTGCAAAATAAACTGCAATGTACCTTTAGTTAAGTCGTTTCTAATTCATGTAGCTCCAAATTTTAAACATCAATTCCTCTAATGTGATCATTTGGAGTTTAATCTAGGGAATGCATCGAAGGGAAAAGGTGTGTTACCTTGTCCACAATCAAGAGCTAAAGAACTTTTTGAAACACCAAAAATATTTGAGAAACACTCTTTCCCTTGCGAGGAAATATAACACTGTTCATGAGTCTCTGCAAATTTAAATTAATCGTTTTCCAAGCGTCATCATTAGACATGCATAGTACAATACTTTTCATTATAAGCACCAGAATTTCCTAATTTGGATTCAATTTCAGGAAACAAAAAAAGTCCTGGTAGCACGAATCCAATTGGGTTTTGCTGACATTCAAGTTAGCCTGGATGATATATTTTTCACTAGGAATAATTACCTCTAACCGAGGTTTAAAAAAAAGACTTGGGATAGCACTAGTCATTCCAATAAAACTTCATTTCTTATGCAAATCATTAAGAATAACATCAGGTGATATAACCGCAAAGGTCTTTGTTATCTTTGTTATTTTTTTATGAATAGTCCAAGGAGTAACTCTTTGTAATATCAGGCTTAGTCACATTCGTTTTTATTTCAGTACAGAAATTGTTTTCATGCCATGATGTCTCACTCATGGTCGTACCAAAAAAAGCTCTAAACCGGCTCATATATGTACTTATATATCTTTCAATAAGTGACGCCCTGCTCGCAATTCTAAAAATTCCTAAAGATGCGATTAATGAAATCTGCTTGTCTCGTGGCGTTTTCTATGGTTGTGGAGGCAGTCACAATTTCGAGTGATACAATCGACAAAGGAACAATAATCCTAAACCAGGCGATATCACTATTGAAAGCGGAAAATATTGGGCTAATATCAACAATGCTGATACATCTATTGATCGTTCGCTTAATGTAGGGATTGATGGCGGTTCCTATATCAGTTCCAATTCTGATCAAGTAAGCTTGTCCGTTCAGTTGGGCAGCTCTGGGTCGTCCTCAATTAGCAATAACGGAATGATTCCCTTCAACTCGATTGACTCTCACAACTCACCATCATTTAGATTAAGTGGCACTTCCTTCACGAATAATGGAGAATTTCATGTTGGCACTGATGGCTCCGCGAGAACTTCCAAAGTTGTACTTTCGTTTTCTGACTTTACCAATAATGGCATTATCGCATTGCATGAGGCTCAAAAAGCTCGTCAAAGTATTTTCGTTCGCGGTTCGCCTTCCAACCCTATGCTCAACAACGGACAACTCATCTTTGATAATGCTAACTTTGACATGTCCGCAACCATTTTTGATTCCGGCTGTACCATAATTGGAAAGAATTCGACATTATATATTGACCAAAAGTCCGCTCATTATCAAAGTACCGAACAGTTTATATGAAAACATCCAGTCACACTCTCATAGTAGAGTCCAAATAAACGTGCTATTAATTTTCCCAATATGAAAGGATTCGGAGCTAGTAACATCATTGCTTTGGATGGTGGGCTCGCCAATCCCGCTGAGGGTGCATTATACCCGTTATTTATTGACGACCCTAATACTGGAATATTAAGGCTTTGCTCTCCAATGAGTGAAATTTAAATTTTTGATATTGTAAAAAGCTACGATGGAAGTCTGTTTTCCATTACTGATAGCATTTGCTTGGACGGAAAGAACATCACCAAAAGTGGTGTCAACTATAATGGTCCTCCCCCAGATCTGGCCAATGTTACCCAAATTTGCAGAAAGAAGCGGAAATGCCACCTACTCCAACCAAGAGTGGGTCATCATCAATTGAACTGTCAAGGACCCTAACCTCAAGTTCTTCCCCATCCTCGGGTTCTGCTCCATACTCAAGTTCGATTTCTTCGAACGAGACAAATGAGACATCTAGTACTATCAGTGCTAATTCTGATCCAATAACATTCACTTCATTATTAAGCAACACAAATACCCGAAACATCCATTTTGATACATCTGTAACGGAGAGATCACATCGCCTAGTAGCTCTTATTCAGGCCCCTTGGTATTATCAGGTCGTTCTACCAAGGATGGAACAACTTTCAGTGAATTCACAAATGCTAGACAGAAAATCCAAGCTCATTCTCCACAATCACCTCCTGTATTTCCGTCAATAGTGAAACTACTGTTGTTTGTTACAGTGATGGCACCAACTGCCTGACTGTTATTCATGTTTAAACCTCGGTCCCAAAGTCCACCTGAGTGACGTGTCACAAATCACACTTCCACCGATGGTAGTCGTACGACCGGAATGGGCACAGAGAGCTTCGACCTAAGAGGCTCGGGAGCTAAAGGCCCTGTGAGGTATCCCTAAGGACGCCAATGATAGCTGCGATCAATTTAGCCAGGTTGGTTCAGTCGTCTCTCATACAGATTCTGAATTTGAAACTTCAGTCAGTATCAAATTCGGGCGAGGGGTCAAATTCAGGCATTTTGAACTCATTTGAACCCAATAGAGACAGAGCAATTCCTGATGAATCACTAACGGACTCCGATGATATCTCTGTTTCACTAATTGCAATGACACTAATACTGCTTCACTTGATAGTTTCGGTTCTATAATTTCGTCATCGCATACTGGTAATGCAGTGTATAACAATTTACATGAATACCAATCAGGTTCACTTAAGGATAGTTATTCGTGGCTTGTTTTTTCAATAATATAGCTGTCAGTTTTATGTCTATCTTAATTTATATATCATTACTTGGTTCGACCAAATTCACGCAAGTGAAAAGTGGTAGTGTTGGATAGCATTATCCAAATAAACTACTGCATTCCCATGCATCTCTGTTGGTTGAGGAAGTCTCTAGTAGATTACGTAACGTTAAGGCGACCTTTGAGTCGATATCGGTAATGTATGGATAATGAAGGTTTAGTTGGGTTTTAGATATTTGAATTTTGCACACTATACAAAATATGGACAGGAGTCCCCTTTATATAGACTAAAGTAATTTATCTTAAGCCTACATGTGATTAGGTTTCAACATGATAAGATAAGGAAAGATAAGAAAAGATAAGATAACACAACTCCCTTTCTTCAGAACCTTAATTAATTATCAACCTAGTATCATGAGTAGTGTGTAGCACACTTATTCGCACCTCGTGAGTAAATGCACAACCAACAATCTCGACGACTATATCTATATGCAGAATCTCTTCTTAAGGAAGTGACTTTTCTCTGAGATAAGTCGAATAATCTAAGATACACGGTTAATACTGTAGACATTATTACGCATTGCTATTCAGTCAAGCTTTATTTCATGGAGTTATCTACATTGATTGAATGTAAAGATCTGGTTCAAAAAACATTTTTCCAAAAGTTTTAAATTGAAGCAATTTTTAAAAAAAAAAAACAGAACAGTAATGCTAATGCGAGACCTAGCAGACGATGATAGCTATAGTCAATAACCTCTTCAATTTACTACTTGGTTTCAGCACACTTCATTTTCTATATTACAATCATCTTTCGGTTTTAATTTTGGACATTAACATGAGACCCAAATGTATCAGCGCAAATAGAAGTACAATCACTAACCGACTCTATTGATGGATAAGACCAACCTTTATTCTCCCCAACTAGATACGTGAGCTATTTCTTTAGGTCGACTAGTTTCACAGAATTTGAATTTAAAGCAAGCATACATTATTTCCTCCTGCGCTCGATTAGTGGATTTAAAAATTATGTGCAACATTGTCTGATAGTTTTAGACAGCGCAAAAAGTCAACGGTTTCTTCTATGCCTGTCCCGAGGCTAAAGTTATACCTGTCCCGACATTCTGATCTTTAGACCGTGCGATCAGGATAAATTATTCGTCTAAGAAAGTTTATCACCTTTCTAGTCCAAAAGTGGCAACCAAATTAAAAACGTGAAGAGATTTTGTATTAGCCGCGTACTTTCCTTAGTTTAGAAGACTCCGAGAGCTTTCTTCCAAGATGAAATGTAAATTTTAGGATTAAGTTCAAATTGCTGTCTATGACTTGGATAGCGATTATCTAGTGTCAGGAGTAAGAAAGAGATATTATACAAGATTACGTAGCTGTCTTACAATGAATGAATACTCAATTCAAATTGGAAAAACCTAATCAAAGTTGAGTTTATCATGTTAGAGATATAGTCCACGATTGGTTCTTTCATGCGAAAATATTTTGCTCCATAGGGCGACGCATAAGACTCGTCGGCCCTTGCATGAAAAATTTGTCCTACTTGACCACTCTTTCAAAATTCTAACTTATCAAAAATTGATGCTCTTGAAATGTGATAACTTCCAAAGAATTAAACGTATAAATAAAAGTGTATAAAGTGACGAGGTATATAAAATAAACGACAGCTTAAAAAATTTCTAAACTGAACAGAATCTAAACGATACCTTAAAGGTTAAGACCGAAAAATTTAACGAAACAATTGGGTTAATGGTAGCCATCTCAAATGAGAAAAGCCATGGTCAGGACCAAGAACGAAATTAACATCAACCTCTTACTCACTGTATTAGTAATCGAGGAGTTCTCAGAAGGAGCGATTGATGGATGAGTAGAGGAAACTCCACTACTAGAAGCCGCACTTCCAGAGCCTGAACCGTTGCTAGCAGAGCCGGACCCGTTATTGCCTGAGCCGGACCCGTTGCTGTCGGAGCTTGAACCATTGTTACCAGAGCCTGAACCGTTGCTAGCAGAGCCGGACACGTTGTTGCCGGAGCTTGAACCGTTATTGCCTGAGCCGGACACGTTGTTGCCGGAGACTGAACTATTGTTACCAGAGCCGGACCCGTTGTTGCCGGAGCCTGAACCGTTGTTACCAGAGCCGGACCCGTTGTTGCCGGAGCTTGAACCGTTGCTAGCAGTGCCGGACCCGTTGTTGCCGGAGCTTGAACCGTTATTGCCTGAGCCGGACACGTTGTTGCCGGAGACTGAACCATTGTTACCAGAGCCGGACCCGTTGTTGCCGGAGCCTGAACCGTTGTTGCCGGAGCTTGAACCATTGCTGCCGGGGCCTGAACCGTTGCTAGCAGAGCCGGACCCGTTGCTGCCGGAGCCTGAACCATTGTTACCAGAGCCGGACCCGTTATTGCCTGAGCCAGACCCGTTGTTGCCGGAGCCTGAACTATTGTTCCCTGATCCATTTCCGCTATCACCAATTGATGACGTAGAGATACTAGACGACGAAGAAGAGGAACCATTTTCCAGGCTGACAGTAACACATTTGGATCCATCTCTATAACAAATTGTCTTTGGGGGGTTAGTAGTACTCGACCCTGGAATAACCGAAGTTAGTGTGTACTCTTGACCTTCGGAGTTGGTCGTCACAATCACAACGCCAGTGTCGGTCTCAACAGAACCATCAGAGTTGGTCGAAGC